>WBNH01011266.1:1060395-1188509 GCA_013401255.1 Urocolius indicus | reverse complement strand
TACTCCTCGTACCACCACCAGCCAGAAGAAGAAGAAGAAGAGACAGAGAAGGAAGAAGCAGGAAGAAGATGGAGGACAGAAGCCTCCTCTTGAGGCATCTTCTTAAAAAGTGATCGTGGAGGCGTCTAATTGGCTCAGCCCCAGCAGTGGGTCTGGCTCAGAGCTGGGGAGAGTTGCAAACAGCTTCTTACAGGCGCCATCTTTACAGCCCCTTACCAGACAAGGCTGTCATGTCAAACTATGACACATCTTCCGAAACCTAACTTTGCTTGGCAAAATAAGTATGTTACCTAGCATAAGGCAAGACCTTAGGTCTTTCAGTGAGGCCTGAGAAAGAGGACTATTTGGTGAGGTTTTCTATGCAAAGTTTCTTCTGCGTCCCTCCATTAAAGGACTGGGTTGATACTAAGATGCCTAGCTTGCAAATCCAGCCTGCTCTGTAGGCCTGCAATGGATCTGTAGATGTGCCCAAGCTACAAACACTTTGCAAATCCAAATATTTTCCATTCTTACTCTGTGGCCAAGGACCAGTAAAAGAACTGCACTTCTGGCCCCAGTTCCTCCCAGGGATGCTGATTTCACCTGAGATCCTGGGATACCAGGATGTGTTTATTCACAATGTCTCCTACCTACATTTCTTTACATGAATAGCCAGAAGTTGGAAAAACCCTCAGGAAAGACCAAGATTGTGATGCTATACCATGGGATGGATGGGTATCAAGTTAAAAGAAATGCTGGAAATACATCGCTGGATGTAGGAAAGGTGCATTTGAGATAATAATCCTGATAACTGTACTATGCTAATTATACTCATGAGTTAAACAAACACATCTCAGCATACGCTTTTAGAATGTGTGTTTAGTCTGTAAAAGATTTTGAGACAAAATCTGCTACATAAATGGAAGCCACCACAATTACCAACTATAGCTGTTACAATAGACCCACCTAAATTGCTTGATGTGGAGATTATAGAGATTATTTCTTTAGAATCTACAGCTTTCTAACATCATTACCAGCTTTAAATAGACTTTTAATATGATCATATTCACTAGTAGTGACATCTCTCCCTTACAGGGAGAACATGGCACCTAACTGGAATGTAACAGCTGGTTGTTTATTGAAAATAAACCCAAAATTCTTAAAATTGCATTTGGCTTGCTTAGAGAACAATTTGTTTTTCCAGATAAATCTAAAAAAAAAAAAAATTTTGTGACCTTGAAGTCCATTTATTGGACTACTGCTCATGTAGAAATTATTGGATTTTTAATCTGAGAAACAGAAAAACAGGATAGACAACAGCCTGCTGGTTTAGATTTAATTTCTTCTAAGAGGTCTGATTTTTAAAGAGCATAGATAGACACAGAAAATAAACGTTCCTGTCTCATTTTCACTAACAGGACACATAACACAGACATTGTCCTTATAAATACATCTTTTTCTTCTTCATGCCATTTAAAAGGTACTTCTGTAGCCAGCAACACTCACAGTGGAAAGGAATTACAAGTCTTTTTTTTTTTTTCTGCACTTAGTCTATACCTGTTACAGAAGCTCAAAATTCAGTGTACAGAAGCTGCCTTTGGAGATGAGCTAATGGTCTCTGTACCATTCAGCCAAACCAGAGTTTATAAAACAACAACTCTTTATGAGATTTCCAGTAACATTAATTGTTGGTCACAAAACTTCAAAGAAAAACAGATATTTATAGCTCAATTCATATTTCTTTCTTTTTTTTCTTTTCTTTTTTTGTTCCACACACTTTTACCACAACACTTTCCAATTCGGTTCCCATGAGCACACTGAAAACAGAGCTATACCCGCTTCCTGCTGTGGCAACTTCCTTAACCACTTCACTCCTGGTGCTTCTTGCTCTTTTTTCTCTTTTTTTTTTTTCCAGTGTTCATGTCTTCTTATTGTTTTCCCCAGTGCGACACATTTGCATTTTCCCACATCACTTTATCATTCATCTTTGCTCTATTCAGCCACCCGCACGGCAATTAAAATGGCGTTGCAAATCAACTGCCAATACAAAAATACAGAAATATATACAAACACATGTATGCCTGTGTGCATAGAGATATATACAGAAACAAACTGCACTAGAAAAACTTTTTTTGCAAAATTAAAAACTGCTTTTCAACAGAAAGATTGCTTGCTCAACCTACCCTTTGTTATAACACGGAAGAGGGAAGTGGAAGTTTTTCAGATACATATATTAAATATTTCCCTATTCCACTGAAGTACTGATATTCATAAACATTTATTTATAACAATGTAATCAGCATATTGATTATATGAAGCAATCCCTGTAAATCTCTATAAGCTGAGGTTAACAATGGCTTTTCAAATGCCATTAACCATCACCTTGCAGCTTTCTCTCTATTATATACCATAAAGTTAATCATGTGCAAGACAGTTTTTCAAGAGAAAAATCTGCTATACAGTGCAACGATCACCTTGATATTTTCCTAGAACACAGAAAAGGTCTTTCTTAAATAGGAAAAAGTCTATGCCATCAAAGAGTGACTGCTGGGCAAGATAAATCCTGGGCTTCTTGTAAAATTTCTCAGGTTGTCTCATTTAAAGCTAAACTCTCCAGATTGCTCTTTGAGCATTAATATCTCTCTGCCTGTTACCAAGAAATCAGCCAAGACTTCTATTTTTGTAGTATATAAGCTGTACTGGTGTGCAAGTAAACATAATTGTTGAATGAATGAGTCTTGAAGAGGGAGGGCTGAGCCTTTCCATGCTTCTCTAAAGCAACCACCTCAAAGCAAGGTGATCTTCCCAAGTTTTAACATCTGGAAATCAAGTGTCAAAGAATCACAGAATGGTAGGTATTGGAAGGGACTTTTAGAGATCATCTAGTCCAACAGGATTTTGTTTCTTGGCTCTACCAAGATGTGTGTGCCATGCTCAGACAACAGCCAAGCAGAAAGGTTCTTTGCTCAGTACTCACGGGGCTCCATATTAATTTCTCACATAATAGGAAATGAGATACAATGTGATAGGCCACCAGCACGTACAAGAGAAGGTTTCTTATGTAAATGAAAAGATACATTAATAAATCATGTAAAGCTACTGACAATACACAGTGATAACTTCTACAGGAGATGATCCATTAACAGAGTCAACTATTTCCTTACATGTAACAGCAATGGTGTCATTCTGCAAGAAATTCAGACTGTCTATAACATTTTTTAATTTGCTTACCAAATCAATATTTATCTCTCCCTATAGTAAATCAGATAAATTCATTTAATGTGGAAAAGTAATCAAGTAGCTAACATGAAGCATAAACTTACTAAAGTACCATACACTGCACATAATATTCAGGAGTTCAAGTCCTGCAAAGCATTTCACAGGGAAAGCATTCAGAAACACATTTCAGTCGATCTGTCTTTTCCACATCAAGTTCTTTTGGCAACTGATTTGAAACATAGGTGCCAAATCAGGGTAGCTCTAAGGTTTCTATTACTATTTGGCACACTAAACAGCCAGTGATTTAAGACAATATGAGATGTCCATTAGCTGTAACAATGAATTAAAATGCTTAGAAGCCAGGTTATAAATCTAACCTCTTGGAAAGAGTAAGCACTGTTTACCTAAAGTTATCTTTGACAATAAAACACAATGATGGTCCCTCTTGCTGGTACATTCCCTCTACTGAGAACAGTTCATGAGCTGCATCCCACAGGAACAGCAGCCCAGACATGAGAGCACAGGCAAAACTGTTGGGAAATTCAGCCTTTGGATCTCAGAGGATTAAGTGAGCATGGATGTCAGGTAGCCCTCAGTTGTTCTCAACTCCCTGCCGCACCTCCTTGGGGCCATCTTATCAGGAGACCTATCCAAAAACTTCTGGAGTTTAGTAGTCAGGGCAGGCTCTGAAGAAAAACAATTTCTGCAGAAAATCTCCAATAAATTCCCTCTCCCACCATCACAAAAAAAGAAAATCCCTCAGTGCTTCTGAGACTCTGCAGACAGTCCTGAGGGAAGAAGTGTCCCTGTGTTGCTCTGAAAACAATGGTTTATGAAGAGTCCCTGATCTGGACTCATGTAAACGACTTGAATATCGCTTATGTCTTTCCACTCTTAGGCCAAATGTAGATTTAGTTCTGATTTTTGCTGAACTCATGCATAAATAAATTCTGTGCCACAGGTGATGGTGAGAAGGAGTTGCTCTGTACCCATATAGTCTAGGATGCCTGAAGTTTATCAGCACAGGATGCTAAACACGTGGCAAATAGTAGCTCATTGCTCACAGTAGTAGATTGCTGCCCCATGCGCTAGAGAAGACAGATAGGAAGTGAGAAATAGGAATGGATAAAGAGAAGAGTAGGTTAAAAAAAAAGATATTTTGTCTTCCTAATATACCTAGATTGACAGTACATCATTCATTTATCCACTGGACAGCTACACCATGGCCAACAGCAAAAACTAGCAAGGAGCAAGAATTTATTACCTCCATTCAAATTTTGTAGCAGGGTTTGGCAAGCTGCTAAAGCTGCTAATATAACACCTGTTTTGATGGTCTTAAACTCATAAATACCGTAATAATACTCATAATACCATAAAACAAATTTGTATGATATCTACAAATCAGCTGCTGCATTTAGATGTTATTTCTTAAACAAACAAGTAACTGTTTGTGGTCTTGGATAAGAGATATGTCAGAGCCAAAACAGAGAAAAATCCTCAAGGACAAAAGAAAAGGATACAATACTCTCAGCAGTGTTCTCACATCCTCTCTTACTCCTTCCACAAATTTCTGTTCCCAATGTCATTGAAAGTAGGGTCAAAAGGAGTGTTTAAAATGCAGTTTTGCTGGATGGTGTAGGCAGGGCTTTGGATAACGCTGGTCTCAAGAAACAGATGTTTGCAACAGCCAAGAGAGGGTAGAAAAAGAAACAGTAGTGCTCAACCATGGAAAAAGAAGAAACCCGCAGTACAAGGCCAAAAACACACAACCACTTCCTGTGAAAAGCTGCTCCTCTCCTGTTTATGTTAGAGTTGATGTTTAGGGCACCCTTGCCACAATAGGCACGCTCACAGTAAATCTTTAAAGGCTTCAGGAAAAAAGAAAGAACAGATAATTTGAAATACAATCAGCTAGTAAAACAGCATTGGCTTCAGGAGACAACACTGCAGCTAATTTCAATGCCCAGCTTCTAATTATTTGCTGGAGCATATACATACAGGTGTTTACCTCCTGGTTTGCAAACATGAGGAAAAGATGCCGACACAAATAAAACGGTGTGAATGCAAACAACCCCCACATCCCTCATGCTGGCTACGAAAACTCAGGAGTGCACTGTTTGCTGTTTTCTTTTAAACATTAATTGTTATGCTATAAAGAAAAATAAATGGTACAGAATTTCCAAGGTTGAAGGCCAATGACATAACATCTTCTAAATCCACATTTTACAGTCCCTCCCTGTGTTTGTCTCACATTCTCCCACCACAAAGTAGCTCACAAATGATGATGTTCTAGATGTGGTGTTTTAAAACAGCAGCAAGTGGTTAACCAATGTAAATCCCACAGAGAGAACAAGGGTGGGCTCTAAGGGTAAGGTTCACTTAGGATGTAGTACTTCTTTCTATGAAAATGCAGATCAAAAACAACTGAAACCCACCCAATTACAATATGGAAGAAATTTACTGTCAGCTTACACAGAAATGAAACACAGAAACATTGGTGACTTATGCACAAAGGCCAGAATAGAGACCTTGCAAAGATGATGAAAAAGTAACAGCGTTACTTTTTGCAATATTCTTACTCAGCTCTCAAACTTTCCTCCACCTTATCTTTAAAGTTAAACAAGTTTAGTTTGCAATAATCCTACCTTTAAAATACATGTATGTGGCAAGTAGCAGATATCCCTCCCACTGCACAGAGACATTGAAAAAACCCTAAAGATCAAATGGTGATGCATCTCCCTTCTACAATAACTGTGGTTTTCACAGGGACACTTAGCAAAGAAACATCAAATACTGCTTTTAATGAAGTCAAGCATAACCTTTAAGTTAGGAGTAGAAGGAGTACGCCAACATTGAGTGATTTGGGGCAACTCTAACTTATGGATTTTTTGCTTTTAATTAATTTCTCAGATGAAAGAGTTTGGAGATCTGATTAAATTTCCTGGTCGGATTTGTTTATACTATTGCAACCAAAAAAAGGACATTTAAACTCCTATGCTAGCGTTATGCTAGTAGCTGCAGAGCAGTCATGCACTTCCACACACTAAAAGGCTAGTAGAAAATACTCTTTCTTACTAAAAATAGGAAAACAGGATCAACACCTGCTCCAAACAGAAAAAAAATGGGAATAAAGCATAACGAAAGAGTTGAAAAAAATGAATAAGTGATCTAAGACCTGACCATGTGGATGGATGGTTAAAGCAGAGAGAGAGCTGTGAGCAGACTGCAGTTCCACACCCACAAGTCTCCACCTTCTCACTGTGGGTATAGAACATAATGATTGAGGGAAAAGCAACAAGCAAAAAAAAAAAAAAAAAAAAGCAAATATATAGAGAAAGAGGAGTGCAAGCTGAGCTCCAATGCCCTACTAAAGCTGGGAGGAGTGCTGGGGTCAGTCTGCTGCATCTCCCTCAACCCAAGAGGACTCAGGCTGTTGTGGGGCAAGACAGGGATGGGGCTGGACTGAGACTGTGATTTGGTGATGGGAGCTACAGCATGGGGGAGCAGAGGGCCTGGTGAACTAGGATGGCTTTTTAGTTCCTAAATAGAAAGTTTTATAATTTATTAAATCTACTTTTCTAGTTATCTAAAACTATTAATGTGATTGTTAAAATTCACAGCTTCCAGTTACTAAAGAAATATGATTGTTTTATCTGGATTTCTATTATATGAATAAAATGTAACACTTTGTCTGGATAAAATGGCCCCAGAGTTTCATTAAAAAAATAACAGCCTAATTCCCTAATATGAAGTTATTTTAAGTGTTTTATTAATATTGTCTTCTAAATGCACATAAGTGTGATCCCCCTTTAAGTGCAATATCTTTAGGGCTAGTTGTAATTGTATTTTTCTTATCAGTTGCTTGTGCCTGCATTTCAAATATTCATTGCTTACTTCAGGCACTTCACTCAGACAAGAAAGAGTTCAGTAAAAGACTATTTAATCTGGACACTACTTGAATACGGAACTTTTCAGTCCCAATACAATATTTTCTGTCCTTTTTAAGCCACACAAACTACCACTGACAAAACTCCTATGGTGCCTATTTATCTTCCCATGAGTTTCAGCTGTTAAAACAAAACTATAAATAAAACTGAATGTGTAAAAGACAACCTGACATGTGGAACAAAATCCTCATCCCAATTAAGTCCAAAGTAAATTAAATTACATGTAAAGGCTATGACTTGTCTCATCTAACTTTAAGCATCTCCCAGGGGTACCTGGTTTCATACATATCCCAGAAGCCCTCGGTGCAGAAAGAGGCACCTCTAGTGGGCAATTCAGATTTGATCAAGTGTCTGGAGGTATGTCCTGCTTTCCCTTGTTTGGAGGGTGCCAAGAAGCCCAGCTCTTACCTTAGTTACTTTGGTATCTAAAATTAAATGGAAGTATCTAAGCTGGAGCCATCAGTTAAAGGAATTACATCTATTTAACTTGTTTTAGAAGAGAAAAGGATGCTTTTTGAGGAAGAAAGAAATGGTTCACCATTATTGTTGGCCAGTTATTAATGACAAGGAAGGGAGAGAGTCACTGAACAACTTTGGAAAAGTGATCAGTTCGTTGTTGGTGTTGAATAAAGAGCAGAGCAAAAGGCAACAGAAACTGCACATCTTCACAGTTTCCAAGCCTGGCAACAGGCATCACATTACAAGATGTCTTTGAATTTGTCTTTGCAGGGTCACACATATACAGCTGGGAAACCACGGGAGGGTGTTGTGATAATTTAAAAGCAAAATTATAAAGTGGAGATGTGTAGCAAACATAATTTTTCTTTCAGTATCCAAATGCAGCTATAATTGCACCTTAATTTTCCACAGTGACTCCTGTATTTGTGAGAAATTTTGCCCTCCTCACTACTCCCATGCTGTGGGGTTATTGAGAATATGACGGGTTGAAGAGTCAGGGATTTTCTATCTATCCTTTTAAATAAGCCTTCTTGCATCTTGGTATTGCTTCAGGAATGCAAAATGGGGCCAAGCACATCTGAACAGAGAGTAGTTTAAAAATTGTACTTCCTATTTTGCAAAGTTTTATCTTTGGATGTGTATAGCAAAAGGCACTGATTGATTATTGCCGAGTAGGGTTTTCCCTTCGCAGGGAAAATCCCCAAATCAAATTTACTAGGGAGAGGTGGGAAAAGTGCAGATCAGCATTCAGACAATCCGCTGCGGTTATTTATATCACAGCCCAGGCTGCTGCCAGCAGACCTCTGGTCTGGATGCCACAGCACAACCATGGTCACCTAGTCAGACTACCTGGAGCCCTCCAGGTAAATCTATACACTGCAGCTGACTGGGATAAGCTTTTGTTACAGGGCTTATGATTTAATATACCCTGAGCATGCCTGGAATAGAGGACAAAAAGACAGGGTTACATCACCTTCCTGACTGCATCTGCATGAGGGGAAGGACTTTTGGCTTCTTGTTTCAGAGTTCCTGTGACTGCATCTAACAGCAGACTTTAGAGATTAAGATGGAGACTAATTTTGAGACTAATATTGATAAAAGTTCAGTTAGATGCAGTTTTTTCTGGTTTCACTTAACAGAAAATATGGTTTTAAGCAAACGATAATGAGAAAAAGAGCTCAACATTTCTTTACCAACACAAAATGTCTTTGCCCTTTTCATACACGTTAGCCAAAGATGGTGATACACAAATAGCCCAGAACTACTTATTTTTTAATTTTCTCCTGTGCTATTTCCTGAAAACACTTTGCTACACTTGCTTTATGTTTCCTGCCTATTTTCTTCAACTTACTGAGCAAGACTGACATGCAGACAACTTCTAATTGATTTTTCCCCAAAGTTAAGTGGGTTTGGTAGCATTTTTCTCTCAGCTGACAGTGTGACTGTTCTTGTTAGTGCAATGTAGCTTCATAATAAAAGACTATTAGATGGCTACTCTTTGTATGTCCATATACACTAGTAAACCAAGATAAATAATCCATCTCTGCATACTTCAGAATTGTGTAATGGCTGAATAACAAAAGAACATGTGAAGAGTTTTGATGGTAAATTGGGATGGGTTGTTTTTTTAAATTTCTGCTTATTATTTAAGCAGTCCTGTCTGTCAGTGGAATCAAGCTATTTTGAACATGTTCCAAATCATTTGGCCCTCTCACTGAAGTTGGTATTTGCTGGTCATGCCACAGCTTGGTAATTATTAATGTGAAGTTTATAGTGTCTACACAGAGTGTGTAAAAGAACTGGCAACTCAAAGTTATACTCATCAGACTGTCTCTGATGCCAGTGCTGGATGCTGAGGCTTTCTACATCCAGATACATGCTGTCTCCAGTAGAAATCCATTCAGCCAGAAAAAAAACCCATGTTCTCTTCTTTACTTAACAATATTCCACAACAGAGTTATTTGTACAAACACAACAGGAACCAATTTTTCAGGTAATTTGTATCACTCTGATATCCTGATGAATTATGATTAAATACTGACCATAAGCTTTAAACGTAAGTAGATATAGCATGTAAAATAGAGATAGATTAGTTTATATTTAATTAGAATATTAAACTATGTGCAGACTGGAGAGGGTCATATTTGAGAAAAACACAAGGAAATGGTTTAGTACAAATAGAGCCCACCTTTTTTTTTCTGTTAAAATAATTGGATATTAAAATCAACCAATCCAGATACATCTACTCAACAGTCCACAGAAAAGTCTTCTAGATACAACATATACTAAGCTGTCTTAAATACAAAGGCTAGTAAATATGCTTATGGCACTAAGCCTCCACCCTCTGTGCCTGAGAAGACAGAAACTGAATCATGTCCTTACAGAAGAACTCAGGGCACATAACATTTAAAGGGATTGCACAGGTAAGACCCAGGCTTTCTAGCATCAAGGGTACTGGGAAATCCCCCAAGTTAATTGAAAATAAAGCAATTTTTGCCATTTACTGTGTTGAGATGGCTGGATACAGTTCAGACAGCTGCTTCTTTGGGAAGGGAATTCCATGTACTATAAACTTTGACTCAGTAACCAGTTCAGCATATATTTAAGTATTTTTTTCAGCCTTACTAGGATGATGACTGAAGGCATGACTGCAACAGAAATTACTGAAACAATACACTTCCTATGAAGAACACAGAATTATTCTGTAATAGTAGAAATTTCATGACTTGCTTTCACAGATTCAATGGATTGTAGGTGGCTGCATGGATTTCCTGCTTCTTCAAAAATCAGGCTCTAACTGTGGAAGACTTGAATCAGGGTAACACAACAATTCACTGGAAATACACACGACATACGTGTACAGCTTTCACCTGCAGTGTGCTCATCCTGGATGGCTTATCCCACTCCCCTAATAAGACAGACAAGGTTGCTCTCCCATGGGACTGTATTTTCCAGAAAGTACTGCAGGAAATTCCCAGCGAGATCAATAGTGTGGCTTTCTAATGTGCTCTTCATATGCTTCCCAGAGGAAAACATACTTTCTGTAACACTTAAAAAATCAAGTAAAATGCCACCATATTTGCACTGACAAAACAGGAGAGACTCTATTATAGCAGCCACAGGCTTGGCTGTTTAGAGTGGGTTGTAACGTGCAATAAGACACAGAAAGCTAAATATGTAGCTTAAGAGGAATGCAAGAAAAAAAAAGGTTTCACAGCACTTCCCATCTATGCAGAAACTGTTGTTATTCCATTAACCATATTCCGTGAGCATCTCTCTGCAACCTGAGGGACTTCCAAGCTTCCTAGTTAGCATTATCCAGCCTCAATAATTTTCTCTTAATCTTTCTCTTGAAATGGTACTCATTATTGACACTTTTTTTCTAACAGTCTACAATGTTTTCTAACAACTTTACAAACGTCAATCTTGCATCATTCCAGAAGCCCTATTGATTTCCTCACTTGCACTATTGTATTTGGGCTACTTTAAAGATATTCCACATCACATCTAGGGTATGATCGCTGTGCTATGGGGTTCTACTTACTTCTTGAGAAGAACATAGGCCTTTCTTTCCCTATGTGAGAGTGCAGTCTTTATACTGATATCAAGGCAGCTTGCAATAACTATGGAGTTCCGATCACAGAGGAGTTATGTGTATGTGTAACATATACACAAAAAATGCTTAGTTCTATATGAAAGCTTTACAGAGAGATTATTGTTGTGGGATGAATACTGTATTAGGAAAAACTCTGAGCAAATACAGCACTTGACAAATTAGTGTCTAAAATTAAGACTTCCCATGGCTGCTGAAGAAAATACACGTGCTCCTCAATAAAAATGAGTACTTGATTTGTAATTGATTTTTAACATCCTTGGACAAAAGCCAAAAATCTTTCAGTAAGAATCTGTATGGTAACAGTCTTACCTAGAACTGTGTTGCACACAGGTAATTGCTGAAGAAGTTTCAAAAGCTATCTTTTAATCTATCTCTAAACCTTTATTTCTAACTTGTATCTCAACTATAGAAGTTGCTGTCTTCATTTATTTCCTTTTCAATTATACTTACTCATTTGCAGAATTCTTAGTGTAAAACGTCACATCTAATCTGGGAAGGGGAAAACCAATCTTCCACCTGATGCCATTTGCAATGCCCCACAAAACTACATTTAAAAATGTATCACACATATATGTTGTGGCAATGAAAAATGCCACAATGTCAGAGCTGACAGTAACTGCTTCATTGATACAGGTTGTGTATTTTTTTTTCGTAACTACCTAAAAGTCCAGCACATATAATGACACCTTGTGCATATGTGTGCTTTTTGACAAATTACTTGCCTTGAGTCTGAGAGGAAAACTAATTTTCATTTTGAGATGTTTGTTCTTTTACCAGAATAAAATTAGATTTCTTTTTTGGATTTTTTTTTTCCCTGAGATCAGTGTGATTTAAAATAGATGAGCTACCAACCAGATACTGGTGTTTATAATTGGATTGCTAGCAACTCTCACTATAATGACAGCACAACGCTGAACATAAAGATACTATAATTCACTGCACTGCAAGAGTTAAATTTACAACGTCTTCCCCATCACCAGGACTTTAAGGAAAAGTAGAGGGTTTTCTTTTTTTGTCTGGAGAGGAAACTGTCACTTTGTGTTTTCAGGTTTGTAGAAAAGCCTTTTTAATGTAAACATTCATTAAACTAATTTGAAGTTGTCATTACTCTCCTCCCCTGCTGCTTTATATCAGATTATTCCTAAGTGCTTGGTGAAGAGCCCCATAAACACACAGTCTATTTCCCTGCAGGGTATAATCACACAGTTTGCACTGTGATTTATGCTGTATGGCACTGGTGAGTGTCCTAAACTTTGAAAGGGCTTAGTTCTTCAGCAGATGCACTACTCCCTTTATATTTAAACAAAGTTCAGCTAACCCTCCCAGTCTATTACAGACATTGTTTAGCTCTTTCGCTTCACAATAAGGCTTTTTAAGAACTGATTAAATACAAATCAGTGACACTTTTAATTAAGGAAATGGGAATTCAGAAATAATTGCCTTTAAGTTTCAACAAAAACATTTTACAACTGTTGTCGTCCCTTCCCCCTTCTCACACCATTAAGAAATGCCTGAAATTTGGAAAGGAACAGACTAGAAACATGATTTGGGTTTTGGTGGAAATACTAATTCTGACTCTAGAGGATCTTTTCTGACGTCTTTTATAAAAGTCAGAGCCCAGAGGAAGTTCTGTGATGTTGTCTTGAGCAGAGAAAGCAAGATCATTTTGCTCTGGAGATTGCAAATCTGAGGATAGCTGATGTTATCGGCATCTGCTGTGTTCATGAATATCAGAAAGATAAAATTTCCCTCACATGAGATAACCGGTGATGATTTCAGTCTAATCCACTAACAAATGTTAATCTAGAAAATACAGCAATTATTTTGACAATAAAACACTCTTCAGGCATTCCATTTATGCACTTTAGCTAGTTTGTGTGTGTTGCATGCCAATAATGAGCTGCAAATGTAACACTTCTCCTGCCAGGAGTCCCAGTGGAGCGCATCACATCAGGAAGGGAACTACAGCCACTTGCGTGCCTGAAGATGGGATCCAGAAGCAAGACTCCTGAAGCTGCTACTCAAACCACAATCATTTGCCTCTATTTTCCCTGTTCCTGTCATCAAAGTGAATATGCACTCAAAGTCAATTCCTTTGCATACTCTAGATATACAGCACCATCAAGCTGCACGGTACATAAATGTGAGAAGCAAGAGACAGAAGCAGCCTCCTCTCTTCCACCACCGTGTGCTCACCCTGTGTGTATAAAGTTATCTTCCATCCAGCCTGTGCCATCAGTAGGTAAAGGTTTCCCTTGTCTGATAAAGCACTGTATTTTTTTTTGTACAGGATCAACAGCCAACAAGCTGAAGCAAAGAGGACGCACTGAGAAAGCAGAGCCAAGATCCCATTTGCTGTGCTGCTGGCAGTATCACCATTGCAGTATGCTGTGCTCTCCAGAACTATTTTTGGCTATTACTGCAGATGTAATCCTGTGAAGCTCAGGAAAAGTAGCAGAAGCACAGTTCATATGGCTAGTTTAAAATAAAATTCAAACCCCTCTCCTTCACCTTTTAGATCTCTTCTCCCATTTCTCCCTCTCTCTGTTACAACAGCAGCTATATCCAGGTCTGTGCTACAGGGACAGCACACTGAAGAAACATTTTTTTTTTAATTAATTTAAACCTTGGTGGTACCTAGTTAAGGTAATTAAGGTAAACCATGAATTTACGGTACATACATAGGACATACAACAGTAAATTCTAATAGGACATTTAAAGACAGCAAAATGTAGGACACACACTTAGTATAAAACATATTCCTTGCAATTAAAATCAGAATAGGCTGTTCTATTTACCTGCTTGTGACTAATGGATTCAGCTAAATTTCACATTAATATCACATTGTATTTTCTAAACAGTGAAGCTGTTAACATATTTATAGGTTAGCATTAGTAAATACCTGTACTTGCATGTAAAAAGTAAAAGAAATATTTGTCAGAATACCAGGAACAGCTATTCAAACAAATTAAGCCTAAAAGCTAAAAAGAGCTAGTGACAAATTCAGAAGTGCATGAGTGGCACTTTAAGTTCCACAATATCAGCGTAAATAGATGTAAACCTATCCACCCAGGGAAAGGAAAGGTGAGAAAATAGCAGAAAAAGCAACTAACAGAAAGGTGTAAAGTAGATGGTGCGTGGTGGGAAACTTTTATCTGACATTTCTTAGATGCTTTTCCTCTTACCACACCTTTCCTCTCTTCTCCTTACGAATTATACCAACTCATACACTGCAGAAATGACGAGCAGCACATCATTTAATTTGGCATATTCATTTCTAGTAAGCTTACAAAAAAAACCCCTAAATTGTACCTGTTTAAAGCCAGCTCCTCTAGTCACACAATGCCATAAACATTTATCAATCTGACACGGAAAGGCTGGGCCCCCATTATTATCCTTTTGTGACCTGCACAGCTGGTCCAAAAAACAGTTGTCTCCAATTATGCCCACAGATAATGGTGGGTAAATTCAGCTGTGCAGTATTAGCTCAACCTAAATATGATCCCATTTGACTAATTTCCTAATTCTTAGCAGGGTGCTTAAAGAACCTATTATCATGCAGACTCAAGGAACACAGAAGTCTGGTTATTTGCATCTGTTCTGTGAAAGGCATTTATCAACTGTGCCACAAATTAGAAGTTTGCAGCTAACAGACTAATTTGTTACCTACATATACCAATCACAGCCACTCGGTGACTAAAATAATTGCATCTGGAATTTGTTTAAACTTTTAATGTTGCATAAATAGGTGTTTGTTTCCAACCAATATATCTTATAATTAAACAGCTTGAAATAGGAAAGGTTGAAATTGGGTCAAAAAAGATATATTCCTTCATGAAATCATGTGTGTATTCATTAACCCAGCTGGGATGCTGCTATTGGCACGATTGCTGCTACTTGACTGAACTGTGATCATAAAAGTTATTAAATGGGTTAAAAATAAGGCAGCAGAAAAAAAGAAATTACTTGCATATATGACCATGCTTTTTGCAAAAAAAGCAAATTGTGTAGCTTGGTTGGTGTGCTATTGAGTACAATCTGCCATGCATTACACCGTTTGAGGTTTTTGAAATCTGATTAATCTTCTCAGTAGCCTAACATAAACTCCTAGAGCTGCAGGCATATTGATATTTGGATTTTCTTCCTAAATTCGCATCTCTCTAATCTTCTTCCTGAAGACATCTGTTACTAAATCAATCTTCAGCATTATTTCTCTGCAAACTTTGCACGTTCATTTGGATTTTCTTTGACTTTCTCATGCCTCAGCCTAACACACTGTAGCAGCCCTCATCCCATGTCTTCTGTGGGGCCTGAATCAAATTTGGACTAAATTTTCAAGATCTTTCACAGACATCCCTGTTTGTAGACAGAAACATATACAAATAAGATGCATAAATATGTGCTTCCTCATATCTTGCCATACTTGTCTCCTTTCCTTTCCCTCTCAGACATTTCTTGCATTTCTCAGCAATACAAACTTTTTCGTCTCCTTCCCTCACCTATGTCATTATTTCAGGAATCTACCCATGTTCAAACACATAATTATACCCTTACTTTATGAACTGCTTGAATCTTCTTACCTTTTGACTGACTTGGCACTGTTCTGCATCATGCTATTCATGTTAAGGTGACAAGAAAGTGATACCAGCACATCTATCCATGAACAGTCTCTTGTGAAAGGCTTACTGTACTTGACTACTTGAAGGGTAATTACTTTCTAGATTTCTCCAAAGTGGATCAGATGATAAGGAACAAAATTTTCTGCTAATACAAGAAGAGAAACTAGAAATAAACACTCTGAAGGTATTGTAGAGACAAAGGAAATTTCCCAACAACAGAAAGGCAGGATAGGCTTATATTGAAGCATTTATAAAGGAAGACCACAAGAAACTGAAAGTGATGGGAAACTGCAGCGTTCAGAAAAGAAAAGGGAACCTAAATGAAATGGTCTGTGATCAGATCCTCAAGAATAATCAACAGCGGTGTGGAAAGTGATGCAGAGATGCTGCAAGGGCAGTTTGTAATGCATAGACATGCATCTAAAATGAAGGTGATACATTTTGGCAAGGTACTGCCTTCTTCAAACATCACTAGCCTTAAGGGCCAAAAGCTGTAGCCAGAGGACCTTTAAAGCCAGACCTCTGGGAAAAAATGAACTCCAGCTTGTTTTTCATGGGGAGAGAGAAAAAGGAGGAGAAATCCTAAAACAGTACACTGAGATTCAGTATCCAGATAGGATGGTAGAGACACCAAAGACCTATCCATAGCAGGGGAAGTGGATGACAACAAGACATAAATGCAGCAGCCTAGAAAGAGAGCTGGGAGATGACATTTTCACAAAGGCCTCTTTATCACACCAGAGCAGTTATCAATTTGGGTGGCTTCTTGGTTTATTTAGTCCTACCTAGCACCCTAATTCTTCAAATCTCCCATTTCTTTTTTTATTTCCCCCAGCCTGTGATTCTTATCCTTCTCTACACTGTAAATAACCAAAACTGCTTGACCTCCAGCTTTACAGTCCTCAGTTTCAGTGTCTGTAACTTGATCGGTGAACCAGACTTCACCCCTGCCTTCCTGATATGGTAGGCTTCATCTTATTCCTATGCAGGGAAAGCTTGCAATCAGATATGAAACAATCTGCTTATTACTTTTTTTTTAATAAATAAATTGACTCTCAGTGCAGCTTGGCAAACCTACCGACCCAAGTGTCCTGTTCAGAGCAGAGCTGTATCAAAAGCAAGCTCAAAGAAAACTTACACACTTATTCAGACATTCCCTTGCACATGGGCACATTTCTGAGAGGTTTCCATCCTGACTTGGCATGGAGATTAATTTTGCTTTGGTGACAATTTAGCCTTTGATCCCCTGTTGAGCCCCAGGACAAACTGATAGTTGTGAGATGGTTAGTAGGATATGAATTATTTGCTATTATGGTACTGACTGACATCTCATTCTTCTTTCACATAAATCCTGCTCTCAATATTGATAATAGCTTTCAGTTCCTGCTGGCATGAGCAGGAGCTGACTGGATAACCAGGAAATGAAAGCCATAACCAGCCCTTCAAGTGATCTTACCCCTCGAAAAAAAACAAAAGATGAATGACACAAAGCAAATACTTCGTTGCATCAGAGAGACAATTACCACTGCAACCTCAAAACAAGTAGAGATATATCCAGTATGCATTTTCCAGTTAGGCAATATTAAACTGTTTTTAGCAGTCATTTTCTGTTCCACCAATAATTTGCTTGCTACTGCACAGGACAAAGAAAGAGTAAAATCTAAGTTGCTGGAAGTGAAAAAGACTGCTGGACAGCAAAGGGTATTGTGGCCACACAGTTATAGCTGTTACATAGGAATGTAATAAAACCTTGGGTGTGATAACTGCCAATAAAACAGAAGTGAATTGGCCCCCACAGAAATTCTGCAGTGACCTTGTTCTGTGGGGCACTGTGAGCAAAATAGGACACGCACAAACACTGACTGTCTAAACCCAGGGTGTCTGTACAGCAGCTCGTAGCAGCTTTCTTTAGGGAAGATACAGCATTCACAATATGAAGCATGATCCTCATAGTACAAGTGCCACTGAAACTGAGGATAAATAGGATGGAGCATATCAGAACTAAGTGCAAGCTTTGAGGAATTTGTTTAGGTTAAATTCCACAAATTTTAGGATGGTGATAATAATGGTCATCATGGACCAAGCATTTTCCAGAGAAAGTGCCTTGAAATTGAAAACACACTAAACTAATGCTTACTGAGAGCAGTTGGTAAAGTGTTACTTCTAGTGAATTACAGTTGTCTTCTTTCTTCTCTGATAATTTGCGACAATTGCATCCTAATGCTATTTCATTGATTTCTACTCCACTTCAGCCCACATGCTGGGTACAGTCAGGGTGACAATACACAAACATTAACCTGCTATAGGGAAACCTACTGCACATACTTTCTTCATAGAAAAATCCTACAGAATTTAAAAGGACTCGACTTTAACATTGTTCTACAGAGATGCCTTTAGAAATCCCTAGAAATGAATCACAAGTCATATAGGTTATATTTTACTTAAGCTTTCATGAAAATTCTGATATATTCATTTAAAAAGATGATGCAGATAATTTGTTGACATGTTGAAGCTGTTACTTCACTAAATGCTACACCTCTCCTTTTCCTAGGAAGTTCTTTAGCATTAATTTATCAGACCAGAGACAATAGATAGTGTTAATCTGAACTAATGCACTTTGACTGAATGGCTGCTATGATGAAGCTAAGAACTATTTTTCTCTGCAGGGAACTTAATTTTGGAGAGTGGGAAATTCTGAGGCACAAAACAATGATGCCAGGTGTTGGAAAAGGGTAATGTAACTCTGGGAAGGTTCAGAGAAGCAGGCAAAGAGAGGAGAGATTAAAGAAGAATGCCCCCCTACACCGACAGAAGAGCCAGCTAAACGATGATGGCAAGGGCAATAGAACAATTTCAGCTATGGCATCAGCTGATTTCACTAACGGTCCATTAAACTGGGAGGACTCCTTGGTTCAGAGCAAGCAGAAGGATCCTGGAGACTTTAGATCCATAGGTTCCAGAAGACCTTAGGTATAACATTTACAAAATGCTTGAATTATTCAAGAATAAAGTGAATAAGCATAGGATTCATTTTTTCCTATATCATCTCACAATTCAAAAGAAACAACAGTCATGTCTTAGAATCCTCTGCAAAGCCCATGATATTACAGAGACAGACTACAAAAGCAAAACTGTCAAACTCTAGAAAAAATAAAGACCTGTGGGAGACAGGAAACACTGGAACTTCCAGCAGTGCTTCTAGCTCTTTATGTAAATATTTGTTAAGTTCAGTGCCCTCATGGACCAAACCATAGAAATACCCAGAGTTTCTATAAGAAGTTTCAGATCAGTGTTTGTGCAGAAAATTTCTGTGTCGTCATGGGCCTGTACTCTGGCACATCCTCAGAGACTTGCTTCTCCCTCCAAATCTTGGTATGGACATTTCCCACCAAGCTATATAGAGCAGAAGCAAATCCACTCACAAGGAGTTTGGACATCCTCCTTCACAAATTGTTGTATGTAAATCAAGCTCCTAGATTCCAGCCTGCCTCTCACCTGAGGTTGCAGTGAAACTGTGTTGTATGCTTTGGGAACAGTCTAAGTGGTGTGTTCTCCTTTCATCTCTATTTGTCAGTGTGCATGCGTCCAGGTTCTACAGCAGCCTTTCAGCACCTAGTCTTCTGGAACTAGGTCTCATTTCTACCACGAGGGTCTATGCTATAGAGATGCCCTGAACCCAAGAAGGAAGTGAGTGACAAACCAAAATATTTGTACAGCTTCAACAAGATGTACATTCCCAGGCCTCTAAACTTAGACTAGTGCCTACCTCATCACTTGATGCCTGATGTCACAGCCATTACCAGAGAAGTGGGGTGAGAAAAAGGTATTCCTGTTTGAGAAGTGGGCACTTATTTTCTTTCAGTCTGTCCAGCTGCATTGGCCATAACACATTTGGTACTTCTCTACTAGTCAAGCATGATGCTTTAACTTAAATAGCACAGGTCAGAAAGTCTACATTTGTCCTTGTGAATGACAAATTCCTTGTCACTAGGACACCAAACTAGGTTAGACAGATGGAAATCTCATGCACAGGAAGATGAACATTTATATTGGTATGCATTTGTATACAAATTTTCTGTAGTTACTGTGTCCTTTTTCCTAAGCAATGACATATAAATACATCACGAAACAGTGAAGCATCGTGCGAGAAAATAAGTTTCTAAGAACAATGACCTTTCCTGAAAGCTCAATGGCAAACTACCCAAAACGAAAAAATCAACAACCTGATTTCAATTACTACTTTATGCAGACACAAAGGAAAGATTCTGGGAAAAAAAAAAAAAAAAAAAAAAAAAAAGAGATACAAACCCAGAATGAGGTTTTCACAGATGTTACCTTACTAGGGTTCCCACTATATTTGACAGGATAAGCCGGAAGAGAGCCTATTTTTGTATCTTGAGCTAAGCTGTTAGAAGCTATTTTTAATTCTACTGTAATGGTCAGTACTTTCATTTCCCTTAGCAAACCAAGAGAAAAAAAAAAACCCAATCCAGAAGACAAAGTCATATAATAGGGAATAGCAAGCTGCAGAGAAAGACCCAAGGAGCTCAAAGCTGCTAATTCTACAAACAGAGAATGATACACATAATAAAGGAGAAAAAGAGGAAATATTTCAAAACATGAAGGAATTTGAAGTGTTTATGGATGTCACCAAAAATAGCCAACCATAGTAGGACAGATACATACTCCTACACTTGTGATGATCTGTACAAGGCTTATACTTTCCACAAGTTAAGCAGTCAGCACTCCATATGCACGTCATGCTCAGATGTATGCAAACGAGATAGCTCTCAATTTATATTCAAGTTTGTACTGTATATAATTATGAGTTAGACCTAAGACTCATCATAGATACAATGGTCTTCTGTCCTCCATCCTACAAGATGCATTTCTCCAGTTTTTGTTGTCCTCCAGTCCTTCACATCTAAGACAAGCTGATTACTGCTTGTTTGCATTTCCCTGTGATAGGCTTCAGTATTCTAAAGCTCTTTGGTTGCTCATTTTCCTTAACTGACAAATCTCAGCTCTTGAACTCAAGCCATAAATTCATGAAGCACACCTTTAGAATCTGGTCGCCAGAGCTCCCGGATTAACTGTGCCATTTGCATAACAGTAAACTAATGTTGCACTTTCAGAACTTGTATCCTCTAAATTGCACTTACTGATGAAATACAAAATCCTCTAAATGGGCTTTCCAACCTAAACCAATTTGTAAAGTTGGGTCTTTTTAATCTAAAACATTGAAGAAATTAAAGTGATCGGCACATAATTAGATTAATTATTCATATCTTCCAAGTTGCTTTAATTCTAATATAAAAAAAAGATTAAATATCCACTCAAAGGATTAAGCAAAAAGTCAAGCAGCAGCAACACATTTACATTACCTTACTATGAAAATCATAAAACTAATTAGTCTAAAGTTTCACAAAAATGAATTGGATCTTCATTCACACGCTGACACAACTTTACATATTCAAAAGTGACACCCATATTCATTTTCTCATGTTTGTAGTACGAGTCAGCCTCCTGCCTCTGCAACTGCCATTATGCTAGAACAGCTCTGCTTTTGTTCCAACTAGTGAAAATTAAAACCTGACCTAAATCTATAAAAAGCTAAAAATGTTTCAGTCAACTACATGAAAATGAAAAGTCCAGGAGAGCCTCATTATAATCTTACACTGATACTGTTGAAATAGTCTGAAATAATTCTTCATGAAAATCAAAAGATTGGTTTGGTTGCTTTTTTGATGCTTCCTTCTGATCTAGGTTTCCTTCTTCTGAAAGTGCATGTAATTTCCAGTATGCTGCACATTGTTTTTCCTCACCTCAAATCATGTGAACATTCATTAAAAGTCCAAGGCTACTACAAACAACTACATCGTCTTTCCTTGAACGTTGTTCTTTTCTGAATAAAAAGAGATTTCAGAGGAATACAATGAGAACCCGAAAAAATACTTTCCTATCCTGAGTTTTTGCCTGAGATGGTGCAGTAGAGTGATTTCTAGGAGGTAATGAGTACTCTTACATATCTTTAACGTTCTCTATGGTCAGATATTCTTGTTGTGGGTACAAAAACCTATTAAAGAATAATAATAATTCCGTTAGATCATCCACCACTGAAAAAAAACCCATCAATGTTCATATCTCAAAAGATAATGTCTGTTTTGATCTTGTGGGCAAAGAAACAAATTGTTCTAGTTTCTTAAGGTTGTTACTCACCCTTATCTAAGGTAAAATGAAACCCATTGCTTTTAACAGTTTTCCAAAGAATTGCTCTGCCTATTTTTAGCCATGTGAGCTATGCAACATTTCAAAAGCAGACTGAACTCTATCAGAGAACACTTGTTCATTACACAAGGCCTGTAGGAAGTTAAGCAAATTAGCTTGAGAAAATGAGGATTTTCATGTCTGAGATGTCTGGTAAAACCTTAAGACAAAAGTAAATATTTTCAAAATGAAATTCTCTGTCAAACGACTGTTACAAACATTCCTTGGACTTTAATTCTGTTGTACCGTGCTTTCAAATAGCTGGACCTTCATCCAGCTCTTTAGGTCTGCAGAGCAGGTGGTTGAATTTCAAGAGCCAAAGACGAAGGGGGTTATGGGCTGGGAGAGTTTTGCTTGTACACTTGGATTTTGTGAAACGTTTGCTGACTGTTGGCCATAACTGTGAACGCACTCAGTGATGGCTGACAAAGCAAAAGTTCAGAGCTACAGTCAGGCTAGCACGGATGCTAACAGCACTCCAGCAAAACGGGAAGGCAGGCTTTTTCAAAACACTTCTCTCCACAGCACTGCAACATGCATCATGCAATTAACTCCTTGATGGGGTTAGGAAGCAATATTTTGTTTCGACTGATGGAAGCATCTTTACGTGATCTGAAAGCAATCATCATGGATGGACTATTATAGTTCATTTCAACACCAAGTAGCCAGCTATTAGGCAGCTGGAAGTTCTGATGATAATAGAAAAGATAATTAGGCTAGTTCACTGACAGCAGAAGGAGCACTTGCCCTGCCATGAAGGTGGTGAAAAGTTTGAAGAAATAAGAAAAACTAGAAGGAAGGTAAATTCACTCGAATAAGCAGTTGGTGCTTTAGAGCATAATTATCAGAAGGAAAACACGTTGTTTAGCATACTTTATGTTAATGGAGGGCTAGCATGGCCCACTGTGCATAATTTAGCTGAACAATTGATAAGAAACTTTAATACATATATATATATGATTACGGCTACAGGAAAAAAAAAAGACAAAACACAAGAGAGATCATAATAGGCACACGTGAACTCTGAAGGCCTAATTACATCACGGGGGAGGGTAAGCAGTTACTGCTGAATCAAGCAGAAAATTGGGGTAATTTGTTAACAGGTAGAGCTGTTATCCAGGTGCACCAGCATGTGCGTGGGGGCTGGCAGTGGGGTTCCGAACTGAGG
Organism: Urocolius indicus; assembly: GCA_013401255.1. NCBI lineage: Eukaryota > Metazoa > Chordata > Aves > Coliiformes > Coliidae > Urocolius > Urocolius indicus. The sequence continues at coordinate 1,165,235 of WBNH01011266.1, read as the reverse complement.
ACTTCCATCTGCGTTACAGAGCGAGCAGCACAGCTGAATGCTTCCCTCAGCTTAAGCAAAGGAAATTAAATACAGGAAAAGGGCCAAATAGCCACCCCCAGCCTCAGCCCCCTCCCTAGCTCTCAGCCAAGAGCTGGATAACCCAATGCAGTGGGATGTTTGCGGGAAAAGAAACACCGTCTGTGGGTGAAACCCGAAGTTGGTGCTTGTGTGTGTGAAGCTCAGAGATAAAGCTAACTGACTTGGTGTTCTGCCATCAGTACACTCCCTACTCCACTGAAAGCAAAATATTTCATACGTGGCTCCTTGACAGTAGAAGGAACCATGCACAGGGAAGCTGGCAAGGGCATGGCCTCTTCCCTGCCAGAGCAGACAGGATTTTCTTTAGGTGGTCAGTTATGGGAGTAAGAAAGATAAATCGAGCTGCTGAGACTTCTGGCAAGAAATACACCAAAGGTATTTATTTCTAAGATGGAAGGACAGGAGAATCAGTATTGCACTGGCCAAGTATCATAGAGAAATGCTTGAAACTATTTTTGAACAAAAATATGTAACAGAACATGATATTTCAATAAATTATAACCATGTGCCTATTACTTTCTCTTGGGGTGGGCTGGTAGAGCAGTTAAACTGTCTCCTAGTACCTTAGAAAGTAGGAGTCGAAGTCTCACTCTGACCTCTGCCAACAAGAGAAATCAAATTGAGGTGGTAGGTGTGTGACCAGATGCATTTAGATGCCATTTAGAGCAGCACTGCAGCCACATACTAACCTGCTTCAGGACAATTTTACTGTACAGTTAAGTGCCTAGGCTCTTGGAAATCCTTGCATCTCAGATTGAGCCCTCACACACATAGATTTTGCAGCCCGGAGATTTAAGCAGAAGCTCACAAAATAGCTCCTGACAGCACTGCGTGTGAAATAGTCTTAATGTTTTTGGAGGGGCAGTTTCCAGTTGTATTGCTATGGCAGATACCGAGCAGACTTTATGAAAAAGGGCAAGCACGTTAGCTCCTCCCATGCCAACCTGCCTTGCATGCACAGCAGTTCTGCAAGGCCCAGGATGGTTTTTTCTTCCCAATCAGATTAATTCATCTCGCTAGCAACATGCACAACAACAGTGAAACACACCAGTCTCTTCAGAAACTGGACTGGTAGTAATGCCTCCACAGTCACAGAATCACAAGGACAGACCTGCCAACACCATGGCCCTGCAGAAACCCAGCCATGGCTACTAGCTATGGAAGCATCCTAGCACTGATCAAGCAGCTGTTCCCAGGCTATACTCACAGATCTCGACCCCAAGAGAAGCACTCTAAGGTGCATGAACTGTTAGACTTCATGCATATTTATGTTGCATCTTTGCTTTATTTATATATATATATATCTTTTTTTTTTTTCAAAGAATCTCCAGGATGACCAGCCAGCCCCAGCTATCAAATCCCAGCTGAAGCTTGCAACGGAATTTAAGGATGAGGAATGGGCATTACAAACTGCAGAAAGCTAGCACTGTTTTCTAATTATTTCTTTTGCATTAAACCTCCCTCCATCTGTGCCTTTTTGTGCCAGACAAACCAGTAATTATCAGGAAATCCCTTCACTTTTAATCTACATCAGTATGAATGCAATCTCAGAGCAACCCACGGTGACTGGAAGCTATTATTTTCATAGGAAATAATAGTGACTGGAAGCGATAACTCACAGTGCTCAGTGTGTGTGTCATCATCTGATAACATGCAAGGCTGTACATCCCACCACATCATTCTGTTGCAGGGCTATGATAGCCTTTATTAAAGGAGAACGATTGAACCAGGAACCTTGTCAAACCTGCAGGGGTGGCTGTGGGGGCTGTATCAATATGGAACTTCCATTCATTATTTATGATCATAAGAACTTGGAGCCTTGAAATTGGTAGCGTGAAAAGCTGTTTTAATTTGAGCTATAACTCTCTTTTGTACTTTCAGTCATTGACTATGTCTTAGATAAACATTCATTTGGGAGACCAAGATTATAGCACGGAAAAAAACCCCAAAACAACCCAAGGATATTTAGCTCTCCTCCCACAAATTCTTCCTGGAAATATTCTTGCAAAATCTTCTGCCCACTTGAACAGTGTGCTTATGATTAACTGCAGATGAGCCCAGCAGCTTGCATATGTAGTTAATTTGCTCTAAATTTCCATGCTGTATTATAACACTAATGATCACTAATAATAGACAAACTCACAGTTTATTGAGTAAGTAATTTGAGACATTATGTTTTTATCATGTGAATAAGATCAGGCTGACCAATTTAAACTGGGCAGAAAAAGATAAATAACGTGTAAATCAATCACAACACCAGCACGCTCTGGTTCTTTGCAAAATGATATGGATTGATTGGTGAAAAGAAAGCCCTGCTAGTGACTACTGCTAGGAAACACAGTCAATAAACTTCCATGCACAAGAGTAAAAGGTCAGATGTGGACGGAAGTTTATACCTAAACTACAAAAGTTTTGTCACCCAACTACCTGGGCTCAGATGAGTTTGTATTTTGCCCTGATGGACAAGCTGTGCTTTTGAAGAATAACAAAGAAAGATAACATATCATAAAGCCAATAAAAAAGGAAACCATGCTAAGTACAGACAGAACTATGTGGAAAAACAGTTGCACTCTGGCTTGTGGTAAAGCTATCTTCTAAAATCACATAAACAAGATAGCCATCACGTGCTGTCTAAAGAAAGGGCTGCTTCAGGACTAAAATAGATACTTCTATTTGTTTTTCTTTCACAGGAATTTCAGTTTGAATTAAAAATCCTATCTAGCACATTTTTAATTAATTGCTTTAAAGAATAGTCAAAAATAGAAAATAACTGAAATCCATTTAATAACTTCATGAATGATTAGTGTACTTGAATAATGAGTACCTGCCTGTGGCAGTAGGACTTGCAAGGTGGTTTGAATATTTTCAAAGAATGAAGTTTTGTTTAATATAAATCAGTCTTTATTTTTAGAGAACAAAAGAAAGTAGAGAAAGAAATTTCTTGGGTTCACCTTTCTTTAGGCTATGTCACATAAGCTTCAGATACAGACTTAACTCCAGCAGAAGGCAGCTGTATATACGTCTCTCCAGAGCCTGGTAATAAAGCTCAGAGGTATAGACAGAGGAGAAAGCTTTAAGATAATGTCTCCACAGTATTCTTCTGGGAATAACAGTTAGCATGTGAATTGAACTTGCACCCAGTTATCTCATGACTGCAGCTTACTCTCAATCACAAGACAAAAATACTACAAAATATACTGTGGGGAACAATTCTTGATTGTTTCCAGGGCATGGATTAAGTGTAGCCAAATGACTCTTTCTTTCAAACACCCAATGTTTTTACAGCCAGCAGGCCAGTCAAATCCTTCACATTTAAACAGAAAACCTGGAAATGGATCACAACATATTCCACTTTTTCTTACATATTTTTACTGCATTGTGTTCAAAATACACCTTCATTTATTTATTTAAATACGACTAATTTCATGCATGGATGTGTAGTGTCATGTCCTGGAGTGATTTTGTAGTGACAAGTCTAGCATATCAGAATCCATGAGATCTTGGAATAAAAATATCTCAGCATTGCCCATTCTGCCTCTCGGGGAAAAGTTTTGTTAAACACTGCAAATTCTCTTCATTGAAGCAATGGGACACTTTCTCAAAAAAAAAAAAAAAAAAAAAAAAGGAGAGCAAAGATAAGATGAATACTGAGCAAAAAGGAAAGAAAATAATAAAGAGACCAAAAGATGCCGAAACAGGACTATTCTGAGCCTTGTACTTCTTCACCTCTGTTTAAAGCATCCTTGGGAAAGATTGACACAGTGAGCTCCCAGCTTTAACACTTTAAGTGAGTATTGAACACAGATGGCCCTCTGTGAAAATGGCTGATGTAGTTTCCCCCCTGAATTTTCCCTAAAAACCCAGACTAAGTGGACAACTAAGATATTTATTTGCTTCTGTTACATTAAAGCAAATGAGAGAGCAGAAGAACCCGTGCTGAAAGCTCTACTGACATTCCCAAAACAGAGGAAGCCTCTCCTCATTGCAGCTGCTTTCAAAGAAAATGAGGATTTCCCCCAGTAGCAGAGGAAGGCAGGCTCATTGCTTCAGTCCTGATTTCAAACCAAAGGCAAAAAACCTGAACAAATCAAGTATGAGACATAGTAAGCAGAATCAGAGCAGACACTTCACTATTACCCAGCCCAAAGCAACTAACTGCTGCAGCCAAGTGCTGTTCAAAACATGACATTTTGCCCACTAGCTATCAGGCTGTAGATTCAACTGCACCACTGTTGAACTATGTAATAAGCTAGTGATGCTCCCTTCACACTGTTAGCTCTGAAGGTGGCTGCACTGATGACACTCCCTCTGCTTTATTCATTTGCAGAGTGCTTCTTCTGATAGGCAGCCAGGTTTAAAGTAGCCACTTTCATCTTCAAGTGCAATTCTCTCTCTTCATACATTGAGAGAAACACTTCGCACCTTGTAAACTTTTAGATAGCACTACTGAGCCAAAATGGACTCAATATTTTTAAGGACTTATGGACCACATGTGACTGAAGTCTGCATGAATCATCTGCATTCAAGCCATAGTACTGGCCATGAAATATCTACTCACTCAGTGCATTGTCAGCAGAATATGCTTAAGCATATCCTTTTTCTCCTTTTTAATTAAGACGTTTTTAACATCAACTTTAGATCAAAACTACTAGGATGGAAAAAGTTTCTAACCCAAAAGTATCCTCCTATTTTATTAAAAATAATTAATTCATCCCCTGATAATTCACAGCATCTGTAGTAGGTTTCTTGTGTCTATTTTATATCTGTAAACTTAGATACAAATAATAAAACTGACTTGCTATAATCTATGTTTTCCTAGGCCAGGTCAGAGTGAATGCACCTAAAGTCACAGGATATGCCCCTACTGATGTACATGTTTAATCTCACCTGGTCAAGTGAGCTGACCTACCTGCTCTGTAGACAATATCCTCTGGTCCATCACAAAGCCTACATCCTTCTCCAACAAAGCCCTAACCTGAACCTCAGATTCATCAAAGTCACGTGATGTCAAATCCTTCCGAGTCACCCCATGTTACCTTTAGGTGGCTGGTATTAGTCTCAAGCTCAATCATACTTTCTCCATGGCAATTTCCTGCCTGAGTTGGGCTGACCCAACTGCTTGTGAGGCTCCAGTAAAAACTGAATGACCAACCTAAACATGGATTCAGGAGCACCGGGGGGAAAAAACAAAACAAAACAGAAACAGTATGGTTTGCTTGAGGTAAGGCACTGAAGAATATCTGAGAGGAATCCAACCCTTGAAAACAATGCTCAAGCAATAAGACTTCACAGATCCCAGGCAATCAAGTCCACCATGTACCACTTTTGAAGTGCAGCTTTTCTCTCAGATGTTAAGGTAAAGAAGTGTCCTTCCAGCATCTCTTTTTTCTTTTTCTTCCCCCTCAGTGATTCCTGTATACTTTTTCTTCAATTTAAACATTTTAATGGAAGCCGCTTTATCTTTACTAGCCTAGAAATTCAACCAGAACTTCAAAGCTCACTTTTTTTTTTTTAACTTTGCTTCCCCTAACCATAATAAAATATCTTGTAGGTGTAGTGTGCAATCTCTGTCCTCAATGGAGATGAATGGGGACAACTGTCATGGACTTTGGCTACTCTGGTGATCACTGTATGGAGAAGAAGATCATCCACATCAGTCTCTTAGAGGGGTTGGCTATGCTATATCCACTGAAGTGAAGAGGAACAATAAATTTATTTCAGCATGAAAATGAGAAGAGATCACTGGGAGCTCACACTGGCTAAACCACAATTTTACACTTCTAAGAATAAAAGTATTGTTGAAATACTGATGTGCATAAGTGGTACAAGAATAACTCTTGGGCTGAATATAGTTTCAGAAAGAGACAACAGATTTCATCTCTGTGTAAGAATTGTTCATGATACTCATTTGGAGAGTCAAAGTATCAATCTCCTGAGATCTCAGCTTTACAAATGTCTATGGAAACAATTTTTCATTCCTCCTCCTTTTAGCACAGCTTCCCCTCTCTTTATAGATATTTATCAGGCTTGGGTAAGAGCTGTATCTACAAAACACACATAAAAATAGATCTTTAAAAAAAAAAAATCTAACAAAGTAGCAATTTAAAATCTGGTTTAAACCTCATAACTCTTAAAATGTTAATGAATTTCAGTTTGATGTGTCCATCTTAAAACTCCAAGGTCTACATCCAGGAACTTAATACCAGCAATATAATTTTAAAGCTGCTAAATAATCCTTTTATGGCAGGTAACAGTACTGTAGGACTTGAAAAATGGAATTAAAATTAACTGGATTTTTAGCAATGTGAAGGTGTTAGAGTTGTGAAGGCAGTTAATTATATTAGTAGGATGAGTAATTAAAAATTACTTTCCCCAAAGAGGGAATCCCATCTATTATACATTTGTCAAAATTTCAGGTTGGGCAAGTGATATCACAACCTCATTCCTGTTGTCTTCATATTTCTGCTGTGGTTTGTGAGGTGCCACGTGTCAGAATCTTTCACGATGTGTCAGAATGTAAGCATGCAACAATAAAAGTAAGGATATTTTTTATCTGGATGTTTCAATACTTAATCTGAATGCATTGTGGTGGATGGAAGCACAGAGAATGCTAAAGAAGACTTGGCATCACTGAACTGGCAGATACTGCAATTCATTTGCCATCTCATGTTAATTAGCTTTCCTTGTTATTCAGGGAACAGAGCACACTAGGAAAAAGTGGCACGTTTCATGCTTTCTAGACCTGATTGAGATTGCATCTTTTCAGCAGCAGCTGGCATTTCCATGGGTACAGTCAACCAGAGCAGGATGTAACTGCGCTGAATTTCCAACCAAAAGTGCTTCGTTCTCTGTAGAGGAGCAGCAGCAGCAACATATAAAGGCCTCTGCAAACCGATCTGCAGTGCTACAAGAAGCAACCAAAGAAGTGTGAACCAAGTCTCTGTGACCAATTATTTTCAAAATGAATATTTGCTGTAAGGTAATTTTTAAAAACTCTTTGATGGAAGACATTCAAAACAAGACAATTGAGAAAAATGATAGGTAAGGGAAGACAGACAGACATTCAGGAGCCTGAACCTGTTCTGTTTCTAGCCCTGTCTCTGTTTCACCTGCAATCACTTACTTCTCCTATACCTCATCTGACTCCTTTAAAACAACATGAACAACATTCATGCACCTTTTCTCAAATCATTTGATATTTATATGGAAGAAACTACCAAAAGATTAGGTATTGTCTCACCAGCCACGTTATTGCCTTTGTTTGCAGTTAGTCCTTCAATAGAAAACAGATTATGCACCCCTAAATTCATAAGGAAACATTAGCCTTGTATTGGAAAGATTAGCTCCATCTTTCTTGTGGAACTAAAATAACAGAGTAGTGCAGAACTCCGCTGGCAGCAAGAAAAATCACAAAATATCAAGCTAGTATGGCAGGCAGTGGCCAGAATTAAGGTAATCTGGTCTATCTGCATCAGAGATAGCAACTCCTGTGTTTCCAATATATCAGTTTTTCTAACCTCAGCAATGTTGCACAGTCTCCTTACCAGTGTTTGCAATTGCAACTTCATTTAAATGAAGCCATCAGTGTGTGAATTACAAAGTTACTGTTTATTTCCATCCCCAATCATGCCATTAAACTCATTACTGCTACTTTCTGTGTGTGCAACAAAACATTCTGTCAAACACAGTTGACAACACAAGAACATGTGATCCGTCTCTAAATGAGAGGGGATTCTGGAGGTTTATTGCATCAGTATATAATTCACAGCTTTTAATAACATCTCCATCATGAGGATTTGAGGTTCATTCTCAGTAACACTAATGGACACATTCAGGCACCTGCAGGATCTTCTAATCTGGAATATGAATCCCACCAAGCATGTGGCAACATTTGGCAAGAGGTCAAATAAGTCGGACGCTTACTTAGAAATGCTAGAGAGAACTGATTAGTTACTTGGTCAGTACTACAAAGATATGCAGAAAGCACAGGTTGGCTCATATTGCTTGTGGAGTTTCCACAATTGGTGATTTTTAATTTAATTAGAATATTGTGTCTTTCATCTACAAGCACTCTCCAAACCTATAACAATAATATATGTGATAAAAGATCTGCTGAGTGGCTGAAGAATGTCCTTGTTGCCTATGGTTTAATGAACCACGATATAGCCAGGACTGACAAACGCTCTGTCAAGAAACTAAGACTATTCTTCAGAGTAGCTACCTCCACAGGATCTAAAAGTTAAGAGCAGAGTTATAGACCTGGCATTCTTCTGAGAGATGGTGTGGCATATTGTAAGGAATAATGGTTGGCACTGACTCAGTTCCTTTGTGGTAAAGTCTGCAGAGGAGTCTTAACCTGTCACAGCTAATGGGTTTTGCTACAGATGCCAAGGCATAACATGGTGAAAGCATTTGAAGAAAAAAGCATAAAAATATCCAAAGCAGTGATAGTCTCTGGGGCAATTTAAAAAAAAGGGGTTTTATTTGGTTCATTTGGTTTTCAGAAGCCCTACAAACACTGGAGAAGAGGAAAGTGAATGAAGAAGTAATGAAATAACTGAGGAGATAAAAAAAAAAAAAAAGAACCGTAAAAGTTTTTTTAAGTAATACAAAAATCATTACAAAATCCTGGCTAGACATGCATTTTTAAACAATGGTTGTAATAACGGAAAATTAGGCTCCATGACTTATTCATAGGCTACTGGTTAACACTGTTCTCCATTTCAGGCAGTTCACTTTATAAATAGCATTTTTCGGTGAGATGTTGCTGTTTTGGCCATGTAATATCAAAAATAACTACCTATTCTTGTGAATTGGAGATTATTTCTCTGCATTCTGCAACCACATCCGAAGATACAGATTTCAGTGCAGATCATGGAGGAATTGCTTCTGTTTGGCAAGGTAGAGAGAACTCCAGGCAATAAATACTCCACTTCCAAGTCTAAAACTGCAGTTGCCTATTTGATATACAAATCGTAAAAATTTAAAGGAAGAAAACAGTATTTGATGAGTCTACAATCTTTATACTTAAGGGATATTCAGAGGACCTATAAATCCTCAGTGGAATTAATAATTGAGACTCTTGAAAGCTCTAAGAGGAAATATTAAATATGCAAAATCTTGGTGAAAAGCATAATTAAGGCCATAAATGCCTAAAAGTTAAAAGGGCAGGCTACCTCTCTCAAAGATTTCCCAGTAGAACATTTATATGTAAGTATAACACAATACAGTTTTTAAGCAGCATTCTATATTAAGATTTTCACATCAATTTTTATCTTTTCCTTTCAGCGTTAAACAGTATATTTTAGAATACAATTTCCAAGATCTTCTGAATTAAATGGATGATATGAAGGCTCAAGCTCTTGTTTTCTGTTATTAAAAGGTTAAAAATTTCACTCCTCCAACTTCTCAAAGTTAATAGTGTCTTCTGTGCAGAGCAAATGGCATTTACTTATAGAGCTGAGGTTTTCCCTTCTCTTTTATCATTCATTTTTTTTTCTTCTAATATTCTCAGGTTGGCTCTTCTCCAATTTTTAAGGACAGTTTTTAGTTAAGGAGGAAGAAACCTCCATCCCTGACACAAAAGTCCTAAGACCCACAATTGAATTGGCCCAGCTGTCATTGGGACAAAATCTTCCCTCCTTGGTTTACAGGTGTGTCTATATGAGACCTATCTCTTTCTCTCTATATATATTTATAAATATATATACACCATGTGAGGTCTCTTGAAATAGACACAGTAATATTTCATTGATCTTCTACTGGAAAAGAATCAAGGTTTGTTTTTTTTTTTCTTCTTGCATTAACTTCTAGAAAGAAAATATCTTCACTTTGTATGAAATGACTTGCAGAATAACAGCCATTCATTACCTGACAGCCCACAAATAGCTTCCCCCTCCATCTGGCCCTTTTTCTTCATACAAACCCCATCCCATGTATTTGGAACACTTCCCTTTTTGGCAGGGAATAGTTTGTTTATAGCTCTAAGCCTTTCTGCTCACAGAATATTGTGAAGTAATGCAAGTTCATGTCACGCAATTCTGATAACCATCTTGCTTGTTCTTTCTCAGTTCCATTGTGACACGGATTTATCAGCTAAAATGTAAAAAAATAACCCCAGTAGATTTAAAGATTAGTTTTGTATCATTTGAAAGAAGTGATTCCAGTTTTCTCTTATGTGGTTTTATTGCTTTGTAACTCAGGAGCCTGACAGTGGGGCAAGTGAGGCGGAATAGAAATGTTATTCACATGACATAACTCCAGCAAGTTATCTCAGGATCCTTCCAATGCTATTAAGTCCAAAGCCATGATTTTTCTCCTGATAGGATTACTCACGTGCTAGCCCAGCCCATACTTTTCACCAGAATCCTGGAATTGATCAAATTACAGACTTCAGTCCAAAAGCATTCTTACTCTTTCACTCTGCCATTTGCTCTGCAGAGTAAATTTCTGGACAAAAAGAGAAGAAACAGGACTATCCCAGCTCAAAAGCACTTACAGTCATTAATTTCCACACACGTTCAGATTACTCACAGTGTAAGTTTTATCAATGCAACATTGTAGCACAGAAAAACAAAAACTGAAGTATCAGCAATGAGGCAATTTTGAGATGCCTTCTTTCAGAGTAGTTTTGTTGTGAGCATCGCTAAGCAGCCTGCACTCTGCCAAGACAGAAGAGATGACATATTGGTCAATAACAGCTTTGTAAGAATGTGAGTCCTCTAACTATGTGTTTTGTTGTCATAAAGGCTCAGCTAGACATATTACATATAAACGGCAATCAAATTCTTAAGAACTAATTTAGCCGCATAGGCACAGATGCCTAGGTAATACAGGAGTATATAGCTATGTCTGGATTAGGATTGAAAAAGATAATAATAGTACCAGATATCATCAGAAGATCAAGAAAGCAGTCCCCTATGACCTTCCTAAAGATGGGAAGAATTTCATGTTGCCACAGGGAGATATTTCATGTTACACTGTAGTTAACGATAACCAAGTGCTGGACTCTCTCAACTTTAATGCCAACAGGAGTCTGATTATCAGGTTGTTATTTTTCTTTGCACAGCTGCTGTTCTCTATATTTTATACACTCATCCACGAAGTAGTGAAACAGGACTCCCTGGAAAACTTTTCAACAACTAGGTTGTAAGCTTGTTTGCTGTCTCATGACACCTGTTATTTGGGCATTTAGCTACCATAATTTCTTTCAGCTGTTTTCAAGCTTTGGTTTGTTTTTGGTCTGATTCAAAGTCTGACTTATAATGATAAGCCTGGTAGCTCAGTTTCCTGGTTAATAGATGGTTGTTCACATTTTAAATCACCCACCTTACTGAAGTATATCATGTCAGCTCCAGCACAGCTGACAGATAAGGCACAGAGATATGGCAGGCCACCCTGGGCCACGGGTTTAGAGCATGTATGGGAAATACAGTATTTCTGACACTTTTAAAAAAGGAAAAGAAATATGTGAAACTGAGGATTTTTTGACACCATTTAAAAATAAATATAAAGGCAATGGAACATCTAAACTGCCTCAAACATGGCTCTGAAGGCTACAATGTAATGAAACATGGGATGTCTCCCAGCAAAGTCAACTCAACAATGTGTCAAGATGGGCTGGCAAAGATATGATATATGAAGCTATTTTTTTTGCTTTTTCATATTTAATCTTTTTTAAAAAGAAGTCATTGTAAAGCACACAATAAATATTTTTGACCAGGTATTCCTAACAAAAGCCATTGAATTGTCAGCTCAACTTTACCACCTGCAGCAAACCACACCAATCAAGAATAATGTATGTAACACTCTTCTGTGCATAGTTATTCTGCAGTTATTCCAGAAACTGAAGAAGCAAATGTTACCATCCCTAACACACATATAAACTCATGGACCACAGATGTTTCTGTGCCCATACCTCATGCTTCTCCTTTGGTCTGCCTAAATGTTCTCACCAGCTCTGCTGGAAAGGCAGTGTGGTGCCAAATGAAAAAAGCTTTCATCTCTCCACCTGCACATATTTTCTACCAATGTGTAACCTACTAACCTACTCAACTCTCATTTCAGAACCAGCCTCATGTGAGTTTCTCTCATTCTCTAGCCATTTAATAAGTCTCATCTCCTGGTACCAAAAATATAATTAAGAAACTGCTCAATCTGTCATACTGACCTGCATTGTTTTAAATTTAATAGCAGCAATGAAAGAAGCTTCAAATATGTGTATTGTATACCTTTGTACAGTTTAATTTTAGTTATATAGATAAAATTCACATAAAATATAACTTTGCCACAGACAGATGATCACTAGCTACATGCATCATATGAAGGTCAGAAAGTTTTCCTTCGCAAAAGTTTTGGTATGCGATACCAATAGATCTCCAAAGGCAGGCACTGTTGTCATCATTGTTTACAAAGCTACCAGTTCAGTCATATCTCTGTTTAAAATTTACTCTTTTTTTCTTTCCTCTGACACTCTCAGAGGGAGGAAGAAGACCTGATTAGGAAGGAACGTTTTGTTGTTTACAGAAAAGCAACCCATACTAACCACAGATTAGTCCTGAGCTTACAAAATTATTTGTACTATTCAGCATGGAAAAGGATGGAAATGTACTTTTAATTTTCATGTACTAAGACAAAAATAAAACTAAAAATGACAAGCAACACATATGTGATGTATTTCCCCTCCTTAGGGAGCACTGATGAAACAGACGATATGATTTGGAGAAATGTGTATATTGAACTGTTGTAGAATAAATATCTTCTTGTGTACAAATAATACTTCATAAATCTATTGTAGGAGTAAGTAACATAACAGGCCATCATAGGGCAATTGCTAGTAAAGGATTACTGTGGAAACTGCTGAAAAATCTCTCATGCTTGACATAGCCCAGTGATTCACTAACCCTGAGAATGCTTTCCCAGATAGAGACCTATACCTTTGCCAGCCAGGAACCCCAAATGCTAAGAGCAGCACATCAGATGATTGCTTCATCCCTAGTGACCACTGTAGAACTGACAGCCTCTAAATTACAGCCTGAAAAGCATATCACATGGCATCTGACAAAAGAATGAGAAGGGAAGGAAAAAACCCCCTACAGATTGTGTAACATCATCCGTTCCTCTGAGGGGATGGTATGTTTCAGTCTTTCATTTCTTTAACCCAAGGAACTAAATGAAAAATACATGACAACAAACAACCTGCAAACAGTTCCACATCTATTATACAACTGAAATCATAAGAATTGAGCTTGTTGAAATAACAAATGAACTTGCAATTGCTTTGCTTCGCATAACTCCCATACGTTTTTAGATATATTTTGAAAGACAACTTTTTTAGATTAATAACTGTCAGGTGATACACTCAGTTCTTGTCCACTGAGGACTGGGCCCAATCACAGCTAAAAGCTTTGCCACTCAGAATATGAATGGAGAACATCTTGGTACAGATGCAGGAAAAAAAATTGTTTATGGTTATGAGAATATGCAAATATGCTGTCTGGTCTCCATAATGTCCTTCCCATGCTCATGAAAGATTTCAACTTCTCACATGGGCTTGAGTTTACAGAGTAGAGAGGGACTGGGGGAAGGAAGCTGCAATAGCTTCCATGGGGAAGGCAATGACAGCCCTTACCTACTCCCTCTAACTCAAAGTTAAGATCTACCCAATTGCTTCATTACCTATTTCATGATACAGCATTGAATATTGTTGTTTGGGTATTGGAAAGGGACTTTTCAAAAACAAACAAACAAAAAAAAACCCCATTCCCCTTCATTTGTAGGGAATATGAATTTTCTTTCAGCATGAGGAGGGCTTGCACTTTGTTTTCTGCACTGCATGAGCCAAATCAGAGGTGAATGGACTAGAAACGGAAACGCCTTTTAAAACAGCATTCTAGTGTAAAGGTGACCCATTTCAAAGCAAATACAAAGACTAGTTTTGCAAATATGTGGATACTTTCCCTTGAAATTGGTGCCCTCACACTAAGAGCTTTGACTCGTAAATATGATCCTTTATCAGTTGTTCCCTTTATTGCCAAATGCATCAGAAGAATGAAATCAAAGGGACTGGACTGCCTCAGCAGAGTTACTGGTGAGAAAGAAAAAACTAGATTATTGGTCAACTCAGAACGCACTAAAGCTGTTTCTAATAGCTACCTGGAAGTCTATAGCATGGGTAGTATCCAAGTAATTCTTCATGAACTGCAAAACTCATCACCATAAACACCAATGTTGTTTGAAAACAGAGGGTTTGGGCTTCCCACAGCCAGGAGAATCTCTCCTCTGCTCAAGGTGCAGGTTGTCTAAACCCTGAGGCAGAAGCCTGCTCTTAAGCCTGCTTAAACTCTAATTTGGGAGAAAAAGCAAGACCTCTAATGCTCAGACCTGTTAGTCTGTTGCCTTGCATGACCACTAATTTCACTGACTGAACAAAACCAAGTAGTGTAACACAATCTAATTTCTAGGACTATAGACTTCCCCAGAGGTTTAAGAACACTTAAGTATTAAGTATCAAACTAAGGAAATAATACTAGCAAAGGTTTGGCTGAGCAGATTTTTCAAGTGTGTCTTTTCTTCGGAGTTTATTCTATTTTATTTCTATGCCTGCTTACAGCAGGTAGCACCATTTAAAAAGACAGTGTTTTCTTTGAATTACTTACCAGTGTAGTCTGTAATAAATTCAATAGGAACTCCTAATGTAAGTTTGAAAAGCAAAGTTAGAAGAAGTGAAACAGTCACGACAGACGTAATAGGTGTGAGGGACGGAGACATTTCTTTAACATCCACACTGAGTTTATTTGTGACAATCACTCTTTCCTTATTAAATGTCACTGCCATGGATGACTGGTCCAATCTATGTGATCCAGTTGAAGCACCGTATTCAGCATGTGTGCTCATCACACAGCACACAAACCTGCATGGATACTCCTAAGTTTTTGTTTTCCTTGTCATTATTCAATTGCATGGGCGTGACAGTTCTTATATGGGTTTGTTTTAATAAATCAGAAAATACCATTCACATTCTGCATGCAAAGCATGAGTAAACACTTAATGAGGGTTAGGGAATACTCTGCTTGGCCTGCAATGCAGCATGATCTGGGATACAGATCATACCCTTGCCAAGAAAAAAAAGTGTCATTGGTGTAGGAAAGCAGAGATTATTAAACAGATTAGGGTGGGGTGATGCTATATGAATGGAGAAAGAAGTCTTAGTATCTCTCATGCATTTGATTTTATTTGAATTTTCACAGTCTTTGAAAAATACTCTTTGAAAGAGATAGTATGTCTTTAAGATTATTTTACTGCCAAGTCACCAGCATCTGCAGTAACATAGCAAAAATAGGAGCAGATGATATCAGACACACTTTACTCCATAGAAACTGGAAAACACAAAGATTAAATTCTACACTAGAGCAAAGTTACACACAATATTTGTAGTATATATAACACACTCTGTTCCAAATGATGTAGTTTGTTTTATGAACACTAAATACAATATTGCTCTGCAAATCTACCTAGTTACCAAAGTGCTTAAAAAAATCTCCTAGCTTTGCATCACAACCGCTTCTGTACTCACCAAGTATCAGTTGAATGTTATAGATAAGTTTGAGTTTTTCAGAGAAGAGCAACAGAGAAAAAGAAGTGGCTGAAGGAACTGCAACAACCAAAATTATATAACTTCTCACTAGCACTTTTCTAAAACCCCAAAAGCAGCAATTTGAGTTGCAGTAAACATATAAATAAACAATCTGTTTGCTTATTTTTAGACCACAAAAATTAATAAATGTCTTGTGTCTGTGGCAGATTTAAATGCAATAAGCTCTGAAAAAAAAACACCAACTCCACATTGAAAAGATTCCTTCAAATCTATTGAGATCTGTGGAGATCACTTTTTCTCTTTTTGTTTTTATTGCATTTTTTTTTCAATGTTAAAGAAGTGAATGAATGGAAGGCTACCTAAGATTACAGAAAGAGAGGGAGGTGGTGTAGAGGGGCTCCCCACAGGAAAACAACTAGTTTTGAAAAGGACTGAACTCCCAGGTGCTCGGTGAGCACAGGAACAAACCTGAGACTATAATTTTAAGGCTGATCCCATGTTATGTGCCAATTTCTGTTTCACACAGGAAGCGCCAACTATTACAAAAACTGTTAACAACTGAGCAGCTGACCCTGCACTTGTAGGACTTTACAGGACATATCTGGAAGTGTTTTACAAATGCTACTGTGCAAACATTAACAAGTATGAAAAACAAGTATCTTGTTTGGTTGGTTAAGTACGAAAATTAGCGTGAAAATAGAGGTTAAGAGACTTGTTAAATTCCACATTTAAGTAGTCACAGAAAGCAAGGAGGCAAGGAAGAACCTACCTGGAACCAAGACTCATGCCCTGCAAGAGGTTCAGTAGTAAATGATCACTTTGCATATTGAGTATAAACAGAAATGAAATGGTGCAGAGAAGAAAAAGCAGACATTCATGAACAAGTAGCAAATGATACGATGTACAAAAGGCACTACTGAAAATTACCATGTTCTCCTAACTATCTCATTCTTTAAAAATTTGCTTCTGGTTCTTAAATGAGTTTGCAAATGACAAATTGGCTTCATGGCTTCACAAAGCTGTAAGTCACAAGCGAATGAAATCCCTCTGGGTCTCATCTCTGGAGTCAAAGAAAAACAAATGTCTAGGGGAAAAGGTTATTCTGGAAATCAGGTCTGTTGAAAGGAGTTGACATATTGCATAGCAGTGCAGCTTGATTGGTCGTAGCTGTCATTTTATTATATCATATAAAGGAATACAGAACTGTATCTTGGCTATGGCAGTCAAAACAAGACTTCTTAAAAATAAATGGCCTTGAAAACCATTTGGCCAATTTATACGGCAATTAGGCAAGACTCTTTTCCACTGTACAATTCTTATTTCACTGGTAAATAAGGAGCTAGAATAACTTGGCTGAAGACTGATAACTGTTGGTGAAAGCTGAAGTATCAGAACACTATCCTTCCTCCATGTCCAAAAATGGCATCTCTTTAATGACCACACTAGTTTTATTTCATAACATCTCTGCATGGACATTCGTGATGTATTTTTACAATTTTTCCCTTCAGAGAGAAGATCACCATTAATTTTAGCAAGCTGAGAAACAGTTCAGATGGATGGTTTTAGTTACTCTCTGGTGTCGTCCATGCAGTTTATTACATAAGTAGTTTACTGCAGTGAAGTCATTATATTGAGTCCAGGTACAGAACAGCTTCTATTTGTTAGACTCCTCAGCTACTGTTTAACCACTTTCCTCCAAACAGGTAAGCATGCTTCCTTGCTATAAGACATCTTTTCTTTTACCATTTGTGTTTGGTTGACATTTCTTTTTCCTTTCTTCTTTTTTTAAATTCTAGCTAATATACTGTAGATTACTACGTAAGTGATTTATTACTGGGACCTTACTGTATGAGGGACAAAACTTGTTCAAAATAAATCCAACAACTACAGTAATCCCTTAGGGCAAAATGTACTTCTACTTAATTTCTCTACTGTGTATTACACACCATATAATTGCTTAAAACAGGAGCTACCCATACAAATTTTGCTTGGCACCAAATACCTGCTTTCAGAGAGCACACTCAAGTTACATGCTGTGTTTTGCTACAAATCCATTGCATCACCTAAAGCAATTCAAAGAGATCACTAATAGAAATATTTTGAACTACCCAAAATAAATCAGCAAGTAAGAAAACCACAGTGTTTTGCTAAAGGTTACATTAAAATAAGCCTCAGTGTTGCTGAAGGATATTCTGTCTGTGCGTGGCTTTAGCATCCCTTATGCCCTTTTTCCAATGCACTAAATAAAATCATGAGACAAACTTCAGAGATGGAAAATATCTGCTAGATCATTTAGACCATCCCAACACTGGTTCGGGGTTGTTTCCTTTATTTTCTAGTGTTTTGTCAAACCTACTTTTAAATATGCTGTATGTTCCAAGTAATGAGATTTCCACCGCTTTCCCCTGGGAAATACATTTATATAACAACTTTCTTCCCCAAGGATCCCGAAGTGTTTTATAAAAATATACATACAAATCACTTCCCCATTGGAGTACAATCACTTATGAGGTACAGGGTGGCAGGCAGGAGCGAAATGATACATAGTACTCTGCAAATTTATAGCAGGAGGGAAATTCCTGCCCAAGGACAGAGGGACAAAACCCTATACTTATGACAAATGCTAGGAATTCATAAACATCCACAGATAGCAAACAGAAGCATGATTTCAACATACCCATGCAGAAATAATCTTGAATATCTTAAAAGGCAATGGCCATGACACATAGAATGTGAACTCATGGTCCCAAAGACCTGGGGTAACTTATTAAGCCAGTCTGTTCCTAAATCCTTGGTCACTTGCATCTAGCCCAAGACCACCAGCTGTTCTTCCCCCTCATAGCCCACAAGTCCCATTTATACAGAGCTCATTATTAGCATAGCAGAGCCCATCCATAAATGCTTCTACCTGTGGGCAGCCAGGGAAGGGGAAACAAGTAGACAGGCAGCAAGGGATGATGGCTTGGTGCTGGTAGTATCTGGGCCTGAGTGCCACCATATTTTAAAAGATCAGAGAAATGCAAAGGCTAGGGAGCAAATAATGCCAGAAACTACGTCATATTTGGAAAGTCAACAGTTTCCAAGTTCAAAGCCCATGGGTGGAGTTCAGGGATTTTCAGTGCAGATGGTTTTTAGGCAGAGGTTGAGGTCTTCAGTAATAATAGGAAGGTCAAACCTCATTATCAACATTGTTTTAGCAACCTTTTCTCATTTTAGGGGGAAAATGAGAGGAATCAGGACAGCCTGTGAATCTTCCTTCTGTTAGGTTTTTGGCATAAGAATTGTTTTCAGATCTTCAGTCTCCTTGCTCATCGTGAGTGCTCAGCTAGGAACTAGTCTTATGTATAGGACATAGGTAATATTTACAAGTGGTTAGTCTTTTCTCTCACTAGCAATGCCAGACCTAGCTTCCTAGATCCTCTCCACATGGGAGTATTGATAAAACTGGACTCATATACTTTGAAATAAACCATGTTAGATCTGGATGGCAATGATTAAGTATATTTTTAAGACAGGTGAACAAAGGAAGTATTTTCCACTACATTTTTAAAAAAAAGATCCTTTCTGCATTCTCCCAGTCGGTTATTGTATCAAGCTATTTACTCTTAACCAAAGAACTAACACTGCAAAGTCTTCTGACCTGCTCCATACATGCTACTGACCTGAAAATCTGACTTGTCTGATGTGCATAAACACTCCAATTTGCCCAGGCTCCAGTACAAAGTGTCAAGACTGACTACGGCATGGCAAATATATCAGCTAACCCTTGCCTTCAGTAACCACGAAACAGATGTGTCATTCTCCTTTCTTCACTTCTGAGCACATTACTTTTACTTAAAATTCACAAGTGAGGTCTTATCCTAGCAAGATAATTTCTAGGATAAGACCCAGCTCTGCATTAATGCTCCCTCGTTAAGGAATCACTGTCACCATTTGCACCTGCAGCTGTACAGGCAGCGATAAGCCATTTGATTCTGTGCCACTGAGGGCATTTGTGCAGAGGTGAATCTTTGATCCTTCTAGGTGTTGAAGGAACAGAGATGTGATTTCTGAGGGTTCTGCCTAAGTCTCAAGCTTGTGAGATTATGGATATACAGTACAGTTCCTAAACGTCTACATTTGTTGCCAAGATGGCATTGATAAAGGGTGTGTTAGCAATGCAAACCTGGAGAGATGAGTCATTTTCCTGGGGATTAGCCCAGCTCTTCCAAATCCTGCTCTAAACAAGATGATACTGTCAGATAAAAATGAGCATGGAATATTACTGAAAAGCAAAACACCTTCCTGCCCTCTCCAAAACCCCGGTGTCAAAACCTGGTCCTGCATTCGCACACAACATTTTGCATATTCACAGCTTTCTCCTCTTAACTTTACAAACACACAGGCAAATACAATAGGTAGAGAAACATGGTCACAGGGCTGATTCTAGATCAGCACTCCTCAACACAAGGTGTTGATCATTATAAACACACGGCACAAGCAAGTCTGAAACAGCAGGTGAGACAACAAGCATTCCAAAGGCACAGAGGAGCTTATTTTTCTGAAAACACTGGATTACAACATTTTTAATCCTGTCAAGCAATGATACCTACCTTTTAAATTCAGTTACAAAAATGATACCTAGACAAATGGCTGCAGGAACGGTAGAGTGCTTCAGCGGTTTTGTGTGACAACAAAATGAGCAGTAATACAATTCAGGGCGCTATTGAGTTGTAAAATATGACTGCTTTATTTAGGGGCTAGAAAGTCTCTAGTGTGATAGAGCCAAGCAATATTATTTTCCACAGGAGGAGTCATGCAAATGCCCACACCCTCTAGATTTGTTTATTTACATAGCTTTGGTTCCAAAGATCCTCAATCGCATGTATGCTGAGAAGCTGCCCAGCCCAGACAAGCAGATGTTGTTCTGACTTTGGAGGCTGACAGCCCATTCTCCAACCATTTCTGAGAGATAAATACAGCCAAGGCAGCATATTTAACTTAATGGTTGACAAAATCAGATACTCATACCTTTTTTCTTAAGGAGCAGGCATTTGGAAACCAGGAGAAATATCACTAGCAGTGGATAATGATACAGTTACAGACTATGTGCTATGCTTTCTCATACACAGCATGAATATTGTGAGCCCATCGTGGTTATTTATGTCATTAAATTAAGCAGAAGTGAGGAAGTATGCTGTGGAAGATTCTAAGCTATGCAAACAACTGTAGGATTCCAAGTGTACCCATTCATTTCCCATACTATCTCAATGAATATTTAAGAAAACAACTCTGCTGGCAATGACATTATCCAAATGCAGAAAATTGTGGATTTTAGCTAAAAAAAAAAAAAAAAAAAAAAAACCAAAAAAACACCAAACCAACAAATCCTCAAATTTTACCAATGAATGACGCAAAAGCAGAAAGCAACCTATCAGCTGAAGAAAAGTCCTCTTCTAATGCCTAATTTATATGGATTAAATCTGCTTCCACAAAGAGGAATATTTTCTAGATAAAATGCTAAACATGTAAGTGGAAATTATTTCATTTAAATTGGAGAAACCACAGCACAGAAAAGATGATTCCCTCTTCAGTCAACTTGCACTTCATTAGTGGTGGGCTGAGGGATGCTGAACCGTTCATCCAGCAACGGGTCACGTTCATTTCTGCTATTTAGGGATTTCACAGCACATGACTGCATGGAGGAGTTGGAAAGTGTCACGAAATCTTTGCTACTTCACCACTATTTTGTTAGACAAGATCACTGCTCTCTACATTTTTGAACCCCCATGGCCTTGCATACTGCTTGTACATGAACAAACTTCACTCCTGTGCCTGCCAAATCAAACTGCAACTCCTTGCAAGCTCCTGTGAACAGCTTCTGTGAAGCCTAGTGCTCATAAACACCTTCCTGCAATTCAGAGATCTCTTTAATAAATTAACAAAGCTGTCACAGAAGTATAAATGGGAAGTCATTTTTTAAAATAGAACCATTTAAGATCACACAATTTCAGAAGCCTTTTGCAACATTTTATAATTCCTTTAGGCCACTGCAGGTCTCCTTTACACTTGTGACAATGCCCCTTCCAATTTGCATTTAAAAGACAGTAAATTGCAGGGTTCATAAACATTTTTATAGTGATTTATTGAAGACTAGAATGTCACTCCTGTTCTTCACACTTTAGCAGTCCTGGGAATCGGCTGCAGGGCTGTATGTGTAATCTTGCTTTACCCATAAACTATACAAGAACGAGCCAGTTCTGAAACCTATTATTTATTTCTTTTTCTCACTTAAAAGACAGTTGTGGCACTGTTTTACATCTATATTTATCTTTCAGTTATAAGATGACCCATTTTATTCAGCCTTCAAGTTACAACCAGGTTTCCACAATTTACAAAGTACTTGGTTTGCAAATTAGAACTGTTCAGAGACAGGATTGCATTATGCCAATGAACAAAGGATTCTTTCTCTTCTCTTTTTAATAACACATACAAAATCCACATACTATTGGATTTATTATCAGCACTAGATAACTTTACCATACAGGAATGTACTGACATTTTTTATTATTATTATTTAAAATCCAAATCACAGAAAGGCACTGTAAAACTTTAGCTAGAGAATGTTCTAAAGGTTCTGCTTCTTGAAAGACAAAAGCAGGGTAAATGTTCATTGCAATTGGGGCTCTGATACTCCTATCCTCCTTCGCAGGCAGCAAAGTCACAAAAGAAGGTAAACAGTGCCAAGAAGTGTTGTTTATAAGGGCACTGTGATCTTTCCTGCATCCCAGTGGAGCTTTACCAGGGGGAATCTAGAAACCTCCCTGCACAAATAGTGTAGGGTAGAAGAGGAAAAAAAAAAAAAAAAAGCACCTGCACCTCATTTGCCCTTCCAGTGACCAGGAGGGAGTATTTCTTTCTACTTTTTTCACATTACAATAATGGCTTCACAGCTCTTGAAAAGAGCACTAGTGCAACAGCAAATGGTGCATGACACGCTGAAGCCCTGGTCTTTGTCGCAACAGCTCCGCTCCAAAGAAAGTCCTTCCTTGCCTTCTTTTCCTTGCCATTAACTGTGATGAAATGAGTTTTTCCCCCTTTTGATTCCACCCCCCGCTGTCTATTACAGTCTGACCTGATTGCACTTATGCACAGATTATTTCATAGAGACATCCTTTTATTCAGGTTTGCGAGTTCATGCCTGCAAGGTTATCTGTTCACAAAGCAACGCCTCATTCCTCCTATGCATTTTTTTTCCCCCTGAAATCTGATCTCATTGATAAGAACAAGACCATTCGCATTGCATTTGTCAGATAAGTAGCTCCATGCCGGAGTAATAATTTTTTGTGACTATTGTCAAGGCTCCAGTTAAAATACATCAACCGATAAAAATGCAAGTATTGTAAAAATAACCTTGCATCGAAAGTGTTGGCCCTCCAGTTTTTCCAAGGCACATTATGTCCATTTCCTTAATAACAATTTATTGTAGGCAGAGCATCGTCTCTTTTTCACAACATTTTTTTTTAATGATTATTTTTAAACAGTCCTATTCCAACTCTGCCATTGGTAGCATTGAACTTGAAATGAAATAAATACAGGATCAATGTGGCACTGATTGGTTGAATTGGGTTTTAATTGTAATCAAACGGTTTACTCAATTCTGATATGCAACCATTCCCAGCAATAATAAACAGATGAATCATGTCACCAGAACACTCTGAGCAGCAGCATGAGGAGGAAACGGTTAGAGCTGCAGTTTAGCATATGTAATCCAACATTAATGAGACTTCGGGATCACCAGGAAGCTGATTATCTTTAAGTTTGTTTGTGAGAGAAAGCTCTACCCCAGTGCAGTTGAGCTAAAGCTGAAGTTGCAGCAGCAGAAACAAACACACTTGCACCCACACACACACAGAGGTCAAAGCCATAGGAAGGAGAATGAAAAAACTCTAGAGAGGAGCCTGGCTTTTTGCAACACCTTCTCATAGAAAGCCATAAAGGTGCAAATGCACCTTCTTCACCTGGAGAGTGGGACAAGGTTTTACATAAATATTAGCAGGAGGCAAACACGAGCAGCATTGCTTTTCCCTTTTATTCCTTCCTCTCGATCGCTTTCCCCTGTCTGTGGCAGCTGCACAAAGGAGCCAGTGACGGACTGGAAGCCAGTGAAGGTCTGGCAGGCAGGGAGCTGCATTGAGCAGCCCAGGGCCCTGTCTCGGTCTCAGTGCGAGGCTGCCGTACACCCGGGCCTGCAGCTGATAACACTGTAATAGTCCTCCTTTGAGGACTGGGGCTCCTGTGTGCTGATTACTCATTTATCACACCTGGCAGCCCTGCTGAACTATAATTACTCTTCTCTTATCCTGCTGCACTGTCATGTCCAAGAGGAGAAGAGAGGCAAAGGCTCCTGCTAATGACACATTACCCTCTTGACAAGCACTTGAAGGTTTTATTGTAAATATTCAAGATATAAAACATCTGAGATTCCCTTTTTAATTATAAAAAGCAATTTTCCATGCCTCCCATTCGCCCCCTCCACCAATAGTAAAGTTTAGGCGCTGTTATCCTCCACTTCCTGCAAACAAACCCATTTTCTTTTGTCGTGTTAACTCGTGGCTAGGAGGTAACTCTGGTATCTCTGTGAAATTATCAAATGTAATGCCTGGAAAATGTGTCATTTGAACACACATCACTCTCCTAACAAAAGTTACATTTCTCCTCCAAAAGGAGGAGAAAATGTGCATTTATATTAAAAAATTAGGAAGGAGAAAAAAAACATGAGCAAATGGCTGGTGATCAAGTTGTTCATTGGGTGATTCTCAGGAGATGTGTTATACTGAAAGAAAGAAGCTAAAAATTAAAAATACTCAAGTTGTTGTTGCAAAAACAGCTCTAATATTTGTGAGTGTCCAGATGGAGAGCTATAAAGCCAAAGAATTTCTTTCCACCCCCTGCGCTCTCTCGCTAGCAATTCTGCATCATAGAGGTTACAGAAGCCACAAGATTTCCCCCAAAAGAGTTGGGGGTCCCAAATACTATGTGATGTGAAGGAGTAAAAACCTGAAAGAACCTTTAATCTGAGATTTTTTTAGTCTAGAGAAGAGAGGACTAAGAGAAGATCTTATTAATATTCACAAATATCTAAATGGTGGGTGTCAGGAGGTTGAGGAATCCCTTTTTTGGTATCTAGCAATAGGACAAAGGGTAATGGGGTGAAGCTGGAACACAAAAAGTTCCATTTAAACATAAGAAAAAAAATCACATTTCACTGTGAGGTGAGGGAGCCCTGGCTAAGGCTGCCCAAGGAGGATGTGGAAGCTCCTTCCTTGGAGGTCTTTAAGACCCGCCTGGACACGTTCCTATGGGACTTGATCTAGATGGACCTGTTTCTGCAAGGGGGTGGAACGAGATGATCTCTAAATGTCCCTTCCAACCCTACCATTCTATGATTCTATTTCCATATACTTCAACTCCTATAATGGCAATACTGAGCTCTTTTTTCCTAAGGCTGTAGCATATAGAAACGTATTTCTAAGGCCATCCTTCATTCTGAGCCTCTTCCACTTAACTTTTCTATTTGCGTAGCAAAATGTTGGAGTAAGGACGCTAAGTGACCTTCTGTCACATTCATCAGCAGCAGGGTGGGGGGACTAACAAAAAAAAAAAAAAACAGAAAAGGCTAGCAGCCAAATATCAAATAATTTGTTTAAAACCTCCAGAAAAAATACAATCTAAATATATAATTGACAGAGAAGAGCACCTTGGAACAAGAATACTACAAGCACAGATCTGCCACCTAAACCTTGACAACTGCACTTTCTCAGGTTCACCTCCAATATCCCTGTGGGGCTGAATCACTAGATCCCAATTCTTGGATTTCATTATGTCAAAATCTGGCTTTAGAATCTCTCCTACTTGATTATGTGATTTTTATAGATATTGTTATTACACGGCACATAATGCCCTTTTTTAGTGTTTAGCACAAGTTCCACTCATTCCAGGAAGACTCTACAACTTTAAAAAGGAATAATGTGAAATATACTCAGAAAAATAGAAGACTACAGCACTTTTAAAAATATGAAAACGAGAAATTGGTAAAAGAATTAGTGTGTTAAGATCCATGTGAGGTTAAGGAATAGCTTGAAGTCTAATGGCCAGAAATTCTACAGAGTTCTCAAAGAACTTTGAAAATGACAGCATGAAAGCAAATCTTCAGCGTAAACACAGGTTTCAATTCAGGAGACTTTGGATTTTAAACTAGGACCAAAATGTTTGTGGTTGATTCAAGCCTTTCAGACATGGGGGTCCTTCTGTCATGATCTGTAGGAGAAACATATTGATATCTGGTTTTAGATGAAAGTATTGATTATATTTATACTACAAATGGCTTCCTGTTACAGTACTAAAAATATGGTTATCCAGTGACAACTGCATTTTATTGGTTTGAAGTCGCAGTCTGTTTATTGCCTACACATCTACTGGTACACAGTGCTCTAGAAAACAAGTACAGCAGAATTACTGGAAATCTTGGAACTTGTTTAACCTATACTTTTTTGCTGAAGAACCTTGATAGCTAGGCTAGGCTGTTTTCACTTGCAATCAGAAAAAAAAAAGTTATAGTAAAAAAATTATGAAC
Source organism: Urocolius indicus (assembly GCA_013401255.1). Taxonomy (NCBI): domain Eukaryota; kingdom Metazoa; phylum Chordata; class Aves; order Coliiformes; family Coliidae; genus Urocolius; species Urocolius indicus. The sequence goes on along the minus strand of WBNH01011266.1, from coordinate 1,138,944 downwards.
ATCCACAGTGCACCTACATCACCAAACTGTAGTGTATAATAAGGGGTCTGCAAGCATTTCAGATGGACCCTACTGAAGACAGGGCACTGTGCAAAGGGGATCTGTGGTGGTCACGTTCCAAATCTCTGCATGACACTTCTGAGTAGGTGCAGTCTGCTACATACTTGGCTTATTTATTTATTCTTCCTGAATTCTAAGAATTGCCCGCAGTGGGAGGAAAGATTATGTGACAGTTACAGAAAATATCCATCAGAAATTGGTGCTCCAGTTTCTTGCCTAGTTTGTTTAACAAGTGTAGTGGCTTTGATGGCCATCCTGACAAGACACGGGTTCCTTGTTAGGAGCAAAGTAACACATTGGTGATGGTTAGGAAGCAGTAGTACATTACACACTGCTGTGGAAACTGAAAACATTTAATGAACATAAACACCCTGCCACATTGACATACATAAGGACAGAAAACAGCACTAATAAAAGTCACTCAGACTCACATATAACAACTCAAGGCTGTGCCTGGAGCATGCACATGATTTTAAGAAGTGGATACAGAAACTACTTTCTAACAAATCACTTGGATTGTGAAAATCACTTATTTGCTGCGTAAGGTACTTTGAAGTAATGAGTTATTCAGTGCTCTTAGAGGTGAATGTTTCAAATTAGAATTAGGCTACAATTTACTGAGCCCCCAAATATCCCATCTCAGTACACTGGTTCCTACTTTGGGGTGAAACAGTCACTAACATTTCATGTGCTCTAAACAGAAGAAATTGCACCAGTCAGGCTTCAAATGACCACTTTCTCCATCTTTTCACAATGACTTTAGGTTCCCAGACTGAAATATTAACAGCCTTGCTGAACCAGAATTATTCCACTTCTCTCACTTTCTGCCTGCTTCTGTCAGAAAGCCACAGAGCATACAACTGCAGTGCACAGCTAACCATATAATTGATAACTCCCTAGTCTATTCACTGTGGGAAACTGTCAGTTAAAGTCTAAAAACACATACATACACACACACTATGAAAATGAACTTACATAAGTCTTCCTGTGAACTGAATGCAGCCAACATTTTGATGTTTAATTGGCTGGGTCCGGTTTACTAGTGCACATATGTATTTAAGCAGTGGCATACTGTACTCTGGCTTTTTCTGACAGAACTATTTAGTCAAAAGGAGGTGTATTTTCCCAAGGTAATTGCTCAGTATCATGCTTCCAAAGTCAAACTGATTCAAACTTTGCTTATTTGCTCTTTGCAGACACACAAGTAGGACTATTTGAAAGCAAATGAAAAATCCATAGATCAATGTACAGAGTCTTTCCTACACAGTGCCACAGAGGGAGTCTATTTCAAATAGGGCTGGTTGTCAGTGGTAGTTACTGCCAGCATCTTTTTAAATATACATCTTTCAGTGTAATACACATCTTTGAGATAATGAAAGATTTGCAACTACTATATTATCCACCAAGAAGAAATACATATACTTGAGCTGGGTATACTCCCACGCATAGGAATGTTCTTGTTAAGTATGAGGAAACAATAATTGACAGTTATTCAACTATTGTGAATATGTTTTTCCTAGACTTATTCCTCTAGCTAATAGGGTATAATATCTGATACAATGCAATTTTTAGAGACTGGTTTTTCATGTGAGCTTAGAGTCCGGATGTGAAAGCATTTGGAAATCATGTCCTTATACCTGACGTGGAGTACACAACCCCAAATTACTCATTCTGCCCATCCATGGCTCCAAGTCAATGACTTCAGAAAGGTTTAGACTATCTCATCACATATGCAACAAAGATGAGAGGTTATATTCATGTTTTACTTGTCTGCGGAGCAGAATAGATTCTAGATCTTTCTATTGCCAAAGGAAATGGTTACTCAGAATTTCCTAAAGTCTGACGTGAGTTTCATCAGTTTGGACAATCCAGGTACATTTGGTTTCTTTGCCCTCATCTAAGACTATAAAGAAATTGAACTATTTCCAGAGCTTTTGGTCTTTTCCAAGTCATGATTCAAAAATCATTTTGGTAAAGAGTTAGCCTCCAAAAGCTTTAGCACCTGAGCCACTCAAGGAAGGATGCCAGCTTACGAAAAATTTTCATCACAGTTCAAAATTTTGTTATGGGGTGAACTGAATGTGGCAACTAAACACCACCAGCATCCTGATTAGCACTGGCCAGCACGGGCTTGTGCTCCTATTTCACACTGTTTGCATCACAACATCCACAAGCATCTTCCTCTACCCACCCACTTCAACCAGGACTTCCTGATCTCCCTGTACCGATAATTTTGTAAATGCCAGTTTTTATAGGTAGTAAAACTTGGACAGAAAACACCTTCAACTGTAATGGAGAAAGAAAACACTTATAACCTCTTCTTCATGTCCTGGTTTACAATCCTTTATGGTTTCTTGGTTCTAGATGTTACTGTCAAATTTTCCCACTATACCCTACCAACCCTAGGACTTAGTCTTTATTCATTCAGGATTTCAAAGAGATGCCACTGACATGTCTGGCGTGACCACACTCTGACCATAGTGGAAGATCATCTGTGTGTTCCCAGAATTAAAGCATGGCTTCCTGACAGTGTCTCTTCAAATCCTTCATTTTCAAAGATGACACACAAAGGACTGATTGGCACTCTCACAGCTAATGTCACAAGCCTTCATCTCAAAGACAATCCACTTCAAACTTGCAAGACCTGCTTACAGTTATGCAAACATTGGGGTATTTTTCCCATTTATTTCATATGTTTCTCTCCTAAAAACATAAGGTAGTGAAAAAAATATTTTTACAAGGTATTACTACACATCAATGATAAAACCAGTGAGCATTAGTTCCAGAAGGGCACATTTTCAGTAATGATGAAAAAGCACATATAAATTACCACTACAGAGCTGCACAGGACCATTTCTGGGCCAGTCATGATTAAATTAACTACAAAAAGGCACTTGACACCACCAGTGTAACACTTGACTGAATTTAGGAGTCATGTAGGGATCTCACTGAACACCAAGATGTTAAACAAACCTGTCTTGCAATACTGACCACATTCATGTGTGTTATTTGATGCAGTGGGGTGCTCAGTCCATGGCTCATGTTTCAACAAATCAAAATAAATTGTGCCTTCATCTCCATCCATGTCTTTGCTAATAAACCTCAGTTTTTTCGAAGTACATGGCCTTGAAAAAATAAACTCTCAAGCTGTTCACTGTGATAGATTTTAAGAAGGCATAGCACGTTTTAGAGACTCCAGCTTTTATTCAGTTAACACATAAATTAGACTCATCAGATACTCATATTTCACCATCTGATCTGGAAGCTGGTTATTCAATTAACTGTTTTATTCCTATACATTTCAGTGCATATTTCTGAATTCAATAAACTGCTACGTTATCAATTCATTTTGTTAGCAGGCTAGTTTCTTCATTTGGCTTAATTTAATTTGATTTCACTGTAACAGCTGACGTATGGGGATATTAAAAATCTAGAGTACTTCTGCACAAAAACGTCTTCCTGGAAATAGGATGAAGACATTCAGAAAACTGTGCTTGCTGCTTAATTTTTTTGCCTCTGAAAAACAAAGCTACTTGAAAGAAGAAAGTTAAGAGTAAGTTAATTGCTTAACAAACCATAAAAACATGGAAAATAACTAAAAAGAGAATAGGGACATTCAAACTAGTGAAAATTCCAGACTATTTTTAATAATTGGAGTTCTTAGGGGCATAAGAATATATCAATTCAAAAGCATGAGGAATGTTTTGAACTTTGCAGCAAACAAAAAAAAAATCTGATACTTTCCCCCTAAAAGACTGGAAGCTTCCCATAACATATTTTCAGAACTATAGAACTGACACTTAGAGTTGAAAACTTTCACTTCCAGAGCAAAAGGCTCAGAAGAAAAAGCCAACGCCTCACCCCAGAAATAAACCTGCCATTGCCATATCCTCCTGAGACTGTAGGAGAATAAAAACTCATTGTTTTTTTAGCAGATTATGTAAGTTATGAATGTTTTAAAGCAATGTCTTTTACACCAGACAGGTTATTTCCGTAGGCTAATTTTTCATAGCCATTTTTGCATTAAAAACTCCAAGCTCCACGAAGATGATATTTCTAGAAGGATTCTATTTTTCTTTTTTTTTTTTTATCACCTTAGTAGTCTTTTCCCAGCTGTATCCACAGGGGAATGGAAATACCCAACTGCAAACGTGACAGAGCTGACTTCTGCAAAGTAGCTTAATTACTCATTACAAGATTCCATCAACAGAAGCTCCGGTCTGTGGTTTTGTAATAAGTGCTGTTATCTTTCCTTGGATTTTCATTCCTTCACAAAGGGGAATATGGCAGTGCTTTCCACATCCACATTTTATATGGAGAGGAATAAGAGAATTTTAATGCATGAATTTGATGTCATTAACAATGCTGACAGCTGTTTAATCCCAGAGGAAACAACAGCTGAGTCCCAACTGCACTACCAAAAAAAAAAAGTAAAATAAAATAAATTAACTCTTCAGTGCATCTCACTGAAGATACACTATGAATCAAATGCTTCACGTCTTACCTACAGTTTTTGTCAATTAGTTACAAAACCAGTGCTGAAACAATGAAACCTACTTCCTCCTGACTGTTAGACTGAAGTTCAGAGACCAGATGTATAGAACTATCCTGCTCTAAATTTCACATTAATTGAAACTAGATCCTCCCCAAGAATCACAGTGTGAAATAAACCAGCACAATAAATAACACATAAAAGTGTATAAGCTGAGTTCCTGAAAAATAATGTAGATTAATCTAAAAGGGATGGTGTAAAAACACATTTAAAATGGAGTCTGTAGCAGAAATAGCAAATACAACATGGGATGTGCTGCAATTCTGTTACAGTTTAATTTAAAATGGAACATTTAGATATGAGCCAACGACAGCAAATTTGCTTTTGTTCTGTTTTCCACCCTCCACACTACAAGGACTTTTAAAGGGTATAGAATGAAAAGGAGTATTTATAATATGTATATTTAGAATATATACACACAAGTTTCTCCATTAATCCACCTATTTTTTCACTGGTGATGTCCCTATCAGCCATGTACCTTTTTTTTTTTTTTTTTTTTTTTGAGTTTTGCTACTGACTTAAATATTAAAGACACAAGCAATAGCCGATTAAAATATATCTTTACAATCTGCAGTACTCGTGTAACAGATAAAGCTTTATAAGTCCTATCTTGGGAACGCTCCCATTCATTTAGAACACAAGACTTTAAACAGATGTCTAAAGTATTCATGTTATAAACAGCAACATTATATGAATTTAAATCTAGCTCTTTGTCTGACCATCCTCCCCTTTAATAGCAGCTGCTTCCCTTCATCTGGGAGAAGGACTGCCTGTGAGGCTCATCGGGTTTCCCCTATCCCAGGGACACGGCCATCCCTCTCCTCCCACATCTGATCTCTGATCCCCGGGAGGGCTCTGGAGGACTGAGATGTCCAAGTGTGACAGCACGAGTTAGACGAGCTTCGGGATGTGGGAGAAGCAGCGTGTCAGCAGGTTGATGAACTTGAATCCTGGCATCATGAAGAATACAAAGGTCTCTCTATTAGACTAAACAAGATGACTTTGAGCACAGAAGATGTGCTACTCAAATCTTTATAACAAGACATGTGCAGTCATATTTTCTTGCAGTTAATATGGCAGAAGGTGAGGGGAAAACAGATTTTTACCTTTTGATGTTCGTAAACAGTTCATTCTCAATAGGGGAATATTATGTGACAAATGTGCCAGACTTCTTTTTTTGTGGTAATATTGCTCTTTGCAAATGGCACACATCCAATCCAATTGAATGTAATAAAATGAAACAATCTGTGCCATCTTCAATGGGTTTAATCTATACCATGTTAATGAATCCTTAAACAGACGTGCATGTTGTTTTCCTGAAATACATTTAGTTATACTATGCTCAGTATACTTGTCAGCTTGAAAATAATTTCTGCTTGAGAGACCACCTGCTATCATCATCCTATTTAGAAGCAGCTCATATTTATTTAGAAAAGAGAAATAATAGTTAAATAAGGAAGCGACTTCTCTTACCCAAGCAAGGACAGTAAAAGGGTTTGGATCCTCTCTGCAGAGTCAGGTTTTCCCCACCCCCCCCTTTTTTTTTTTTTCTTCCTTTGCACCAGCTGCTTCCAAAAAAAATCTTGTATATTTGTACTAATACAGTAATAAGCAAATGCTGCCTATTATGAATTCCCAGAATTCCCTCATTTTCTTTCTGCTAAACTAAAACAATAGAGTTGAAAAGAAGTGAATTATACTACAGGTTTCAGGCATTATGTAATATAGGTTTCATTAAATTGCATCATATAATTTAAAGTTATTAATACAAATATGCTTTTATGGCATATTTAAAATTGAAATACTAAGTATGCAGTGTAATTTATTTCTTCTAGTTAGACTCCAAAAATGGAACAAGGAAATATAATGTTTTGACTCCCTAACATTTATTTGCTGCAAAAACAGAGTAAATGAGATCAACTATTCCTAAAAGAAATCTAAAATAAATTGTATTTTTCTGGCAAACATTCTTAGCAAAACCACTACTTTTTACCCACAAGAAAATAAAACAATCAAATAACTCCATGAGAAACTGTATGAACACCAAGCTATAACATATAAAAGGACATGTAAATAATGTTCTGCCACAAAAAGTCAAAGCCAACAATCTGATCAGCTATCTGCACAATGTAGTGTATGACTTGTGATGCTAACAGGACTGTATTCAAGCTAAATTTGAATTTGCATTATCTTCTGGTTTAGTAACACAAGTGTAAAAGGATAAAGTTCACCCCAGTGCAGAGGAATCAAGTAATACAATTTTCACTCTTCAAGCAATAATGTATTTTTCAATCAGAAGGAGAGAGAGCTGAAACTCTACATGCCAGTTACCTGCGTGGTAATCTGGACTAGCAATTTTACAAAGTGAATTTTACCAAGGCACAATAAGAATTATCGTCATTTTCATAAACAAACACATTTAAAGCATATGCTTGGTCAAAATAAAATATGCAGAGCATATGTTTGTGGGTTTTTTTTTAGTTTTTGTGTGTTCTCAAGTGTCATAACGTGCAGAAAATTGGCTAAATTGATTTTGGTTTGAACACAATCATGTAAAAATAAGTTTTGCACTGCTGAGGGGCTCGTAACTGCTACTAACTACCAAACCCCAGATATTTATTCTTTTCCTTGATGCATTGCATTAGTTTTATATCAGCTTGCCATTGTCATGAAGTTCATCTCATTATACATACACATGATCTTCAGTTTCTTTTTGCATGAAAGTCCCTCCTACTTGACAGCAGTGGTGATAGAATGGTTAGATGGTTCTAGTTTCTCAGCAGTAGAATTTGCTCCATATTTTGTATCCTTACATTTGTGCATAACTCAATGTCCCAAAAAAATTTCAGCTGGAAAGATATGACAGTAACAATGTGACAGAGTCTATGTACACTGCTGTTTTACAACTGAAAAAGTTTACAACATGTCAGACTTTTCATGCTCGATCTGAACACTAACATAAGAGTTGTTTAGTGTTTGGTGGTTTTTTGTGGGGGAGGAGTTATATTTTTCCTTTCTTTAGGATGACAATTGCTCACCTCAAAAATAAATTGCTGCCATAATATGCTTTAAATCAAGTTATCTTAAGAAACCACATGGAAATATCAGTTGTGTTACTGCTAAGAGGCATTTTTGATACAGCACATCTGAGCAGCTGGACCTCAGAGACTTTACTAATTTGTTTCGTGGTGTAATTCCAAGTGTTGGTTTTGAATTGAGAAACGCTTTGTTGTGTTTTCTATAGTAGTTTTTACAGAATACCTCTCTGAACATTCAAAGGTAGAAGTTGAGACTATTCAATGCTCAAGCTGAGAAGAGCTACATTTGCCAGACTGGGAGTAAGGTTATTCTCATGACAGAGACTGTTCCTCCGCCCATACTAGGTTTTATTTCTCAGGGACATTTAAACTCAAACATAAACCCCTGCTTCCTCTGAGCTTATGATGACAAGATTGAAAGCATCTGTAGAGCCATGAAGAGGTGACTACTGAGCATCATCACAACCCTAAAGACATCCCTGTGACACTGAATTTCTTGCTAAGGGGTTGTAGGCCATAAACAATAGTGGGTTTATTTTCAGGAGCCAGTATTTCAGATGAGAAGAAATCTTGAGTTGAAAAGCCAAAGTCAACTGGTTTATGGAGACAAATGGAAACATAAAATAAAGGAAAAATAATGATAAATATTCTATAGTTCTAGCATAAAGACAAACACTGAGGTACCTCCAAAACCTGTCAAACACTAAGCAATGAGATAGAAATCTATAATATGCCTTTAGTAGATTTTTATAATCTTATTTTACAGATAAGGTAAAAATAATCCAATGCCTTTTTGTTGTATTTTTACATTTCTAGAGCTATTCTGGTGTAAATTAAACAGTGACATTGCCTAAATGTGTAGCAACTTGAAGAAGCTTTTCAACACACCAAGTATGTTGTTTTTAAAAGTTTCTTCTTATTAAAATGATTTTGTCTTCCTCCTAAGCAAAAGTGATTACCTCTGATCACTGCTCCCTTCTGTGGTCCTCAGCTTTCCTAATCACCAGTAAATTCAGCAGCTGCGTCTCACTTTAGGAATTCTTTGAGGGATCAGAGATTACTTTTGGTCACAAATGAGAGAAAGCACACCCTATAGAACATTTTTGCATCAGTAATGGAATATTTTATGAAGAATAATTAATATTATTTTAAATCAGAAAAAAACTCCTAGGATTTCAAGTTCATTGGAATTTCAGACTGTCAACAGAGGTCACAAAAGAGGACTGTCAAATCTATGTCTATACATCTTACATTTGTTACAACTCATAAAGCTTGGTGTAAGGCTCCATCCCTCTAAGACAAAAAACAAAATGACATCAAATGACAACGTAACCCGTTCCAGAAACTGAAGTCAATTGACTTTCAATTCATGGATACAAATATTCACCCAAGTCCCATTTGTTTAAAGGGTGTAGACTTAAAAGATTATTTCTGCAACTCTGTTAAATGTCTTGTTCAACTTTACAACTGTGTAAAGGAATGACAGCTTCCAAAATCAGAGCAAGTTGGTGGGTGCTACAGGTTCTACCAAGATGTGTTTTAAAGTTATTTCAGAGTCATATAATCTTCCCATAGAGAGTGCTTTGAAACTGCAAATTAAATATAGAGCTTCTATGAACTGTATCCATTTTTACTGGAAGTATATCTTTCCATGGGGGTTCATACCATCTTTTTTGTCTAGTTACACTAGCTAATAATGCAGTGAATTTGCAGTAATAGAGTAAATGTTATTTTGATGACATTATCTGATTACATTAAAGATGGCATTAAAAAGACCATTTCTATAGGAATCAAAACCTCAAAACGCAACTGTGGTTGAAAACTCAGTCAGCTAGTCCCAGTCTTAAAAAGAAAACAACATTTTGCTCATGTGAGGATTAGTGATGGACTCAAAAATAATTTCAGATGACATTTGACTTTTAAAAAGTCTTCAAACTAGGAAAAAAAATGGTTTAGGACTTGTGTTTTTTCAAGGGCACAATTTGAGCCTATTCACACAAAAGCCGTTTACACACCAAACATATGATAAGTGAAACTGAAGACAGAGATTTGAGAACTGAAGTTATATCTGCTGGTACAGTGACAATAAACCCCTGAACCATATAATGGTCAGTCACTTTTCTCACCGTGCAATTTTACCAAACTGCCAAAATTATGAGAAATCCACTTATGCAGGAGAGAAGGGTACATAATAGAAGAAAATGAACTGCATGTGAGTCATAATGTCTGCAAGCTCTCTGGTGCATAGTCCCAAAAAGTAGTAAAATAAACTCTTAAGAGCTACACGTTCACATACACAAATCAAATGACTGTTTGAAAATCCCTTGACTTAAGCTCTTGGAGTTAGCATCTGCCTAAAAAACCATTCTTGAATAGTATGACTGTGATATGAATTACAGAGGCTTCACAGGAAAAAAGAAAGATACAAGATGAAATGTATGCAGTGCTTGGGCCCCATCCTTCTCACAGATAAAATACCACCTTCAGTCACCAGGAGCTGTGACATCTCTATTCTCCACAAACAAAATCATGGTCTCTGTGAAATGACAAGTTCAGGGCAAACAAGTACAGTATTGCAGACCAGGCTTGGTACCAGGGAGTCATTCATGGTAGGACTGCTTTCCTCTGTGACCTCAAAAAGGAATCTGTGTGCTTCATAAATTGTATGGTCAAGGCATGTGAACACACTTAAACTCACATCGGTGACTTCCTGTTTGCTCCAAGGTCGCATTGCCAAAGTCCAGCTACATTTGTATCCTGATACAAATTATATGTATTTTGGAGACTTCCCTCTCACTGTAAATATTCATAAGCCCAATTTTTCTTCATAATCTTTGTTTTGGACAAGATAAAGCCACTCTCACTGACAGGACATGAGGAGTAGCCTGCTGACACCAGGGAAGCTGACCGTGGGCAAGTGTCCATGAAGAAATGGTATGAGGTAAGGACATCAGCAGAAACCTCCAAATTTCTGAAGCATTAACTAAAAAAACCCACTTAAACCATATTCAGCACCAAAACAATAGCTTCAAGAAGTATTTACAAGCCAGGAAAACATACCTTCAAAATACTTCTCAGACAAAAACCTTTATAAATTATTCCCCATAATTCCATTGAATCTTAAATGTTTTAAATTGAAGCTATGATAGCCACATTTATAATTAGCTGCCCTCACACTGCCAGTGGAAAGATGTCTCAAAAAGCTGTTCAAATCAATAAATATTTGTACTACTTAAGGGAATTACTTGCAAATAATGACTTTTTAGTGAGTATTGCTGTACTGTAGCCATATTAATTACAATATATCCACACAAACACAAAAAAAGGCACTCATGGTATAAAGCACCAGAACAGGCATTCTTTGACATACTGGCATAGAATTTATAAATCACAAACTCTTAGAGCATGAATTGTTAAGGACATCATAAATCTTACAGCTACTACATAACAACAATTATTATATATAAAGACATTCTGTCATAGACCTTGAACACCATGGCCTTCTACTGTTTCTAGTTACTTGTTGTCAGGAATTTGTTCTCTCATGTTCTTTCTAAATTCAAACACTTGATGCCAAGTTTCTCAAAGTATTTAAGAGCAAATTTAAAAAAAAGGTAACAGTCCCATCAAATCATGTACTTTAAAATAGCACATGTGGCATAGATCACAGAGATTGTATTTGTGTGTATTTTCTCCTACTCAATGAAGTGAATAGCATAGAACTTTTATTCTCAACACTGTGCTAATGTTTTTGGCAAGAGGTTTTCATTAGGGGATAACACCACAAACCTAGCAGGAATACAGTCCATAAGCAATATTGTCCAATTCCAGTGTCTCTTCAACTGTTACAGATGTATAATTTAGAAACTTAGGAGTGAAGTAACTTTTGATGACATGAGAAACAAAACATCTTTGATGAATTTCCCACAGTTTGTGTTGAAACAGTGAAATAATCTTGGGAATATTAAAACTAAAGAGATTAATGAATTGAAAATATGATGGAAAGTTAAAACAGAGGGTTTTCTTTAGTCACTAGAAGCATACAAAAATAATTATGAAAGCAATGTGTATCTTTTCATGTTTAAGGCACAAAACTTTCATGCTACATTCTTAAGTCTGCCCTTCTTTCTTAGAAAATGAGTACACATCCAAAAAAAAAACCCCAAATCAATGAAGTAACTGAACTATTGCTATAGTCTTTTGGACCTACTTCACCATGGAATATACGCAACTAAATGTAGTAAAGAACAGCACAGTGCTTCCATCTACCAACTCCACATCCACAAAGGTCACTCATTCCAGCTGCCAGATCGTGTACTAGAAATGACAATAAGCAATTCTAAAGAAGGGCTTTCAGAAAGGGCATTCCCACTTCTCTGAGCAACCTAGTAATCACAGCACAGGTCTCTTTAAGAGCCTTTAGTCAATGAGTGCATGTCCAGCTCATAAGGGCTACTGTGCTCCATACCAAAATTTTGACATTTATCTGTCAGTGGTAGAGCACACAAACTTTGTTACACCTACCCATACTCTAAGGTAAACCACTTTTTTAACAGAAAAATCTATCTCCTAAATGTTGGTTGACAAAGAGAGGTGAAGTCACCAGCAAAATTAAGAGAAAAATGTGGAAACATGATGCATAAAATATTTATAAATTCTTTGGAGAATAATTTCACCTTACTTTGTGATTAAAAAATTTAGATTGAAACAAAAGAAGGTCACTATATGCCAGACATTCATATACCTTGAAATTTGTCTTCAGATTGGGCCATCAGTAATCACTAAAACAGTCTGAAGAAAAACACTACAGAATTTTGCAGGGTTAGTATTAACCTGCATTTTCCTTATGCCTTGAAAACCTAACTGAGCATCACATAAGATTTGCAAAAGAACCCCGTATTTTCAATCAAAAGAGGGCATTATCTTTGGACAAATACTTTCAAGAAGAAACCTAGTGTTGATTCAAATGGCTATTTAAATTGTTTCTCCTCTTACAAAATTAGTTGTCACAATTTCATCTGTTACATTTTTTGGCTGCAACTGCAGTTACTAATGACTTTGTGAAGCCCATCAGCCTATTTCATCATCTCAGTGAATGATATCTGACATTCAGGAACACCAGCCATACTTTTTATAGAAAACAGGTAGTCAGCACCCAAGGGGAAAATATTTGGTGTCTATGTTTCTACTGATATTCCCCAAAAGAACATCCAAAGGTACTGTTAGTACCACAAGTCAGTCAAACACCTTGCATATCCTCCAGATGGAGGAATGCAAGGCTTGGAAAGGGGGATCAGAGCAATAGAAAGGTGTTCAGCTGTGAAATTAAAAGTAGGACAGCATGACATGCAACATTATGTGTTGAGCTGAGTCAAAGGTAGTAATTAGCATAAGCGAAAGTACGAACATACTTGTAATCAGAACAAATGTGTGTGTTGTATCCATCACATTCACTCCTCATAACAAAATTGGTCACCTACTCATCCCAAAGCACCTCATTACCCTCCTCATGTCTTCAACCCTATTTGCAGTAACTCCAGTCCCTCCTATGCCTGCTAACCACTACAGCTCTCACTTTCTTGGAGTCTCTTTAAAAAGCATCTGCCCTTTAGCTCCTCTACATTCTTTACCCATGTGCTGTCCTGACATCTGGGCAGGAGGTAGCACTTGTTGCAGCCAGCCTGGAGCTGTGCCTCTGCTGTCTGGCTGCCCAGGGCACACATGCCAACTGGCAACCAATAGCTACTCACCAGACGTAAAAGCTGATTTTTTTCTACTTTTCCTGCAGCAAGAGCATTCATTTGAGTCTGTATCTTCTGCTCATCTGCCAGGTTCTGTAATTTGCAAGAACTCTGCTGTCTTTAGACTTTAGACTTATTTGGTTGAAACTAGCCTGCGTTCAAAAGTTAGTGGGAAATACTGACAAACATGTAGAAAAAAAGATTATTTGCTAGTGTTTTATCAATGACATGATTATATATCCACTGCAAGGTAAAAATCAACCTGAACTTTGACAGATCAATGTCCCAAAATAATTATCAAAGCAGCCAAACATGGTGTTTTGGGACACTTCCTATATACTTCACTTTTACAGATCTGAAATCAGGTTTTCAGTTTAGAATTCACAAGAAGTAAACCTGTTATAAATAGCTGACAGGTGAAACATCATTCTTTCCAGTGCCAAAGACTGTAGGATATGGGAAAGAACAATTACTATACTGAGCAATGCAAAGTATTATCTGCTGGCTTTATTATAATAACAGGTTATCTGATTACAGCCTATGTTTTCTGTCCTCAGCACAGACTACGTTCTCCCACGCCACTGGTGGTACATTTAAAAAATCCATTAACAGCTAATTCACCCAGGAAACTTGAGACTTCTGTATTGAAGCATAAAAATTAACATTCCTCACGTGAGCATCCACATGGAACAGCTGTGCTTGATGTTTTCTCAATAGAACCTTCCAAAAGAAAAGGAAACACCTTTTCACTCTCACCTGAGTTTATACTAAAAATCTTCAATGCACCTGTCCTACAACAGATGCAGAAACTTAGCTATAGGGTAAGACAAAAAGCAGGAGCCTTCCCAAACTCATTCCTCCCTTTTTAAAGAGAGAAAATAAATTTGAATGATGTTTCTGTCTTTATTGCTTCAGGCACAGGCAAGAAGTGAAAATCTAAGTGGCATGAGAAAATATTCATCAAACTTATTTGCTGGGTATGAAAAGTGGCAGCCTGATTTCTCATTTCATTGGACCTTATTCAGTTCTTTGCTACATAGTTTAACAGAGGCTAACTTGCTAGCCTGGCTATTGGAAAGGTTTATTTTAAAAATGATGTTATTTGGGGCTTTGAACCCCAGAAAGACTCTTTCTTGTTGTTCCACATTGGTTGAAGTGTAGCATTAGCATAGTCCAATAGCAATCATATGACATTGGTTTGGTAAACCACATGCCACGAATTTCTACTAAATCCCCTGACATTGGTCAAGGCAGGTAAGTATCATAGCAAAGAAATGTGACTTTAGGACCAAAAGAGGATCCTGCAAAATTTTGACCATAAACCATAGGTTTGAAAAGTTGTGGTCTGAAGGTCATTGAAGGGAAGGAAGACTTGAATGTAATTCTTTTGTTACTATTGTTACAAGATGGTATTTTTAAGCCCTGCTTGGCATTCCTTGAAGGATTTTGCTTTTTACAAGTGACTTAAATAGATGTAACCCATAGCCAGAATCTTGGGACAGCATCAACTTAAATGCCTTCATAATATTACCTTTTCCCATAAGCTGTTACTTCAGTTTGCCACAAGAATGGTATGTGAATAGAAATAAAAGACAATGTGGTCCCATCTTGAATGGGAAATGAGCTGTGTCCTACAGTCATAATTAGGGAGGGCAGCATCCCATTAAATCTTTTCACCAGAAGATCCACACCATAAAAATATCTGCAATCCTGTGGTATATGGTGTATTGTTTTATAATCAATATTCATTCATAACACTCTATAAATGAACATTTTGTAACCTGATGCTGAATTTAAACTGCACTTTGTTTAAAAAAAGGTTTTGAGGGTAATCAAGGACAAAGGACAGAGTAGAAGTTTAGAGCTTCTCTACTGATGTAAGGCAACATAGCATGGACAACTAGCAAGAAGCTTTTCTGTTGACCTGAAGTGTATCAAAACCTTCACCTGGCTTTTCCACAACGGAAAGTTAGAGAAAAGATCCAGTGTCTTTGAACTAAAGTAGGTCAGTGTTATATGCAGGACAGGATTTTATGAGGGTAGGGGCAGAAAGCTGTCACTTTCTTTTAATTTCAATAAACCATACACAGCATCTTTTAAAAATTAACTAGCTCATAAAAGTTCATCAGTCCTGAATTATAATTAATTTCTGTGTGCAGAAAGATCATTTGCCCATAGGTGTTGCTTACTCATTTAAATCAGAGCCACTGCAGGTATCTGACAATTCTTTTAAAACAGTTCTTGATGAATCCTAGCTTTTTTTTTTTTTTTAACAGTTTAAACACTGAAGCATTAAAACAAAGTGGTGATATCCATATAGTAACACAGGTAAAACTGCTATCTGCCACTTATTGACTAGGTATCGAGGTAGAACAGTACATAGGGAATTCCCAATCTCAGCTAAATCATAAATAACTTCAAAGGCTGACACTACTCGAGACTAAATTCACACACGGTGCCCTCATAATAGATGTCAAAAAAAAAAAGGACAACTATACTGTACGTATGCCTCAAAATGGGTGACAATACTTGTCTCTCCTTATCCAGGAGAACCATTTTTATCCATTATACACACTACTGTTCAATACCTCAGCGCAGCTAGAAAAGCAATTCTTCTGCTGTAACGACATAACCAATATTATTATATATCAAGCCTTTTAAGAAATCTAAAAGAAAAAAAAGATTCCATTATTTCCCACAAGAAACTGCTATTATCTCTATTCAACAAGCTCCTATGAACTTCCCACATGTTAGCAGAAAGTGCGTGTGTTTTTTCAGCCACAATCACCTCCTGTTTACTCATAAAAAAGACAATGTGCCATATTGCTGAATTTTATGCCACTTACAGCTTTAATACACCTTTTTTTTTTTTTTTTTTTTTTTTGTGGCTGATAAAATGCATTTTCCCTCCCTCCCTCCTGCCATATCTCTGTGCTCAGAAAATGCAGGAGCAGTATCCCAAGCCTTAGTGGAGCAATGCCCATTGCCAGGTAAGCTTACATTCCTGGTAATAGTTTCTTAGCTCTCAGCAAAATACGTTTTCACCTTCACAGGAATAAGTTCTCCTAAACCCTGTGGAAAGACAACATCTAAAATGCCAAGCCTTCAGATTCAGGGTTCAGATACCCATGTATGTAACTGGAGCCTCCGAACTCAAAAGTTCAAAGCTTTCATATCTTTCCAAACTGGATCCAAGCAGGGCTCATTACATCTAAATAACAGTGTCTGCAAAAATTTCAGGAATAAATAGTGAGTTTGACCTTGACTTGATCTCTCAGTTTCCACTGCAGAGGAAGCTCTGAGCTTCATGTTGGCAGCAATAGGCTTCTCTCATCTATATTTTGGTCTTAATGAAGGCTTTTGTGAGCACATCCAAGAGAAAAAAAAAATGTAATGTCTATAAGGAAATAAGATTTAATTCCATCTTCTATGAATTAAAAAAAAATAAAATAATACTAATATTTTATGATTTTAACATGGATTCCATAATGAAAGATATTAGAAACATCAAGCCACCACTCACTCCTTTCTCTCATTCATACATCAAAACAAAAAAGCAGTCAGGTAGCCAAGCCGAGTATTTAAAGTTTAAGAAATGTCACCTTTTGCCTTGCCTTTGTTTTCCATATGACATGCTTCCAGGGGGGTATAAATACATGGAAAGAAGGGTATAATAGAAAAAAACTAATTTCACACAGATACTCAAGGAGCTTGTACAGTTGAGCATGAAGTTTGACCTTTGCCAAGTTTTGCATCCTGGGAGTTTGAAACTAGAAATTATTTAACACAGTGTTTTTAAAATTTTCTAGATCATCTTTAGAACTTCATGCACACTTCAGTATTCCACTGATGTTTTGTGCTATTCCTAAACACAGGCAATTTTGCTTCACTACCATCACCTTCATCTTTCTATCAATTTTGGTCAAAACACGTTTCCTAAAATCAAGGCCTTTCTCCTGGGCTCATTACAGGTAATGACAAGTTGCTCTCTCATGGCATTCTCAAAAGTTTCCTCTCCAGAGAAAATGGATGATTTTAAAGTATTCACACAAATAATACTGTGTGTTGACTCTTCACATCAGGCTAGTTACAGGTTTAATAGAGACCTGCATTTATCCCAAGTGGCATCAGACTCAGTGGTAAAATTATTGCAATATCGGGTTGTGAAAACACAGAAAAAATACTGACAACACAGAAAGAGCCCTCTTCCCACCCAGTACAATATATAGATGTCAGTGAGTTCAAAAAGCATCAGAGACAGCTTTATTAATGCAGCAAAAATAGGGTCTTTGAGTTTTAAGAGGCAAAACCACCCATAAAACAGCACTAACTTGCCAGCCTCAAAAAAGAAAAAGTTTTTCTTCTCTATACTAGGACTTCTCTTCCCAGCTGACCTCCTGCTACATAATGAGGCAGAGAATGCCTTGCAAGATTGGAAGTATGTAAGAAATAGGTGGCTTCATACCCACACCATAAAACTGAGGCTTGGTGTGTGTTCCCAGCTAAATAAGTTAAAAATTTGTATTGTAAAGCTTGTTCTGATTTTTTTCCCCCCTGAGTTTTCCTGTAAGATAAAAATCTCTAATTATTAGAGAGAACAAATGCAAACAAAAGATTCTCCCCTATCTCAAGATCACACTGTGGAGGATGCAAATACAATATATGGCAGGAATAACAAATGCTTTATTTTCCAAGTGCTCTCCCATGATTTATGAAAGGTGTACCTCACTGTGGGGAGATAATGCCATTTGAAATGGTCCATTTCATAAATCTATCCTCCTCATCCCTAGCTGCATACAGGACTACTGTGAGCTCCTCAATCCAATAATGTTTTCATCCTCTATTGACAAAAAAAAGGACTTTGTTTGGAGTGAGGTAATGATGCAGTTACAGAGGAGCAGCGGCTAAAGCTCGGTCTCAGGGGCTTTCGTTGGCATAGCCATACAGCTGCAAAAGAAGAAGAAACTAGTTTAAACAGAAAGAAAAAATAATCAACATGTACTATATCCCTGATGTCTGTTTAGTGATAGTGGCATTAATTATAATGTTTGCCTAATCCTCTGCACTACCACATAACCAAATGTTTTGCCTGAATTTTCTCTTCATCCCCACAATAGATTCATCACTGGGAATGCAGTTATTTCCTACTCATCTCTTCACCATCTCAGTGTATCTGTTTATCTATCTGCAAGAATGCTTCCAAAAGATGTTTCTGTGCCAAATGTGGTGGTTGCCATAGACAGGGACTAATCACAAATATCACTGAAATACATCGTATTGGGATTTTTTTCTCTGTGTTGCAAACAATGACAGAGGCTGGAGAGGACAATACTTACTACCTTCAGTATTATGAAAAAGTTTTGAGGTGGGACTGCAAACCATTAGAAGCAATGTTTGGAGAATGAGAGTACAGGGAAATCAAGAGGCAAAATAGGAGATGAAAATGTTTCTGGGAGTATTTGATGTGTAAATGTAGCAAGCAAGTATTTAAAGGGGTTTTATGTTATCAGTACTATTTAGGAAAGAGATGCTGGAAGCCTCACAAGTTTCTCATTTAACTTTGGAGGAGTTGGTTGTCCTACTCATTTTGCCATCTCTAACAGTTTGAACAGTAATGAAGCAAATATTATTAAAGAAAATTAGGCATACTATCAGATAATTCTAGATATCAGCTTAGTTTTTACTTTTGTTAGGGAGCTGGAAGCTCTACACTGGACTGGTAGTATGTTCATAGATTTTATGAGTAAATTTTGGCAGATTTCTCATTTTTGTTTTTTTGACCAAATTTCACTGAGAGCATTTGAGCAATGTCATTTCTCTACACTGTGCTAACCACAGTTTCAGAGGCTGATGAATGGCCTTTATAGAACATGAAATTTCCCTGGCTTTGGCAAGAACTTTACAAACTATATACATGTTTTGAACTGTCACTTTGAGATCTTAATTTACATATTTTGACTAGTACACGAAAAGCAATTTCAAGGTCAGCTTCTGCAAAGAAATACTGGGTAACTCCATTAAAAGTCTGCTAGCACTTTGCATATTTATTTTTCTTCCCTGTAGTATGCATGGGAATCTCAAATCAGGATAAACATCAGAGGTCACATATATGTGTGGAAATAACACTGTACACACCTAGCACGAAGGTATACTGCAATTATCAGATTGCCTCAAGAATAACAGCAAAGAAACACTGTCCCCTAAAATATTTATTTATTTCTAGGGGTACAAGGTTGTGACCAAAGTCTGTTGGGAAGGATGGAAAAAAAAATTCTACATTCCTTGCACCTTTGTGGCAGGTATAATCTTCTCCTGATACATGGAACCACAACTGTGACTGTAGCACAGATTATGCAAAGGAAACAAAAAATTAACCATCAAACATAAGAAATCATCAAGAAAAAGAAAATCTCCAAGATGTTTCCAGTCATCATCTCTCTCTAAAGAGGTAAGATTTTATCAGAAACTGTGGAAGTGTTATTGCAAACATTTACTAGATGATATTCTGAAGTCCTCTGGAAATGCAATCAGGCTCTATTGCCTTTTCAACACAACTCATCTCCAGGATTGCTGCCTCTTCTGTTCACTCTTTATCCTTTCAGAACCATATCACTCAAGGGGAAAACTCAAAACTCTTTACAGCCATGAGTTTCTATGTCATACCTGAGTCTACAGATTCTAGAGTGCAACTCAAACATGGCAGAGCTATGAAAGCAGCATTGCTAAAACAATGAAGAGAACACCAAAACGAATTAACTTAGACAGTAGAGATGACTTTTTTTTTTTACCAAGATAAGGGACTGAAACTGTATCCTGGGCTGCCAGATAATTCTATGCAAAATGGTTGCTACCTTAATATGCTATTCTACTATTTTGTCTTTTCTTGAAAAAAATTGTAGAGGATAGGTTGTGGAATTGAAAAGCTGCAAAGATTTTTCATATACTGCTATGATTATACAGTATTTTTGGGAAAAAGAAAAAGGTCCTTGGCTTTGCTGAAGCATGTAAATCCCTTGGTCTATTGTACGCATGCAGCTTTATAAACTTGATTGCCCTAAAATACCTTCAAACCCAAAACCTTTCAATTGTTGTTTCAAACCCTGATTTTTCACAAGGAATCACGGTGACTTTTTTTTATTTCCGATTCCAACTACTAGCATTTTGAGACATCAGGAAAGGACTCTGTTGAATATCAGTGTAAAATCTTTAAAACTTCACTTACTGGAAAAAGTTGCAGCCTGCTGTTGATGTCTTCCCCAGCTACAGGAAAGGAAAAATAACTTCGGTGTCTATTGACACAAATGATCTGTGTGTACTCATTTTACAAGAAATGATCTCCCATTATGCACAACAGACCAAAGCCAGGCCTTCTCCTTTGTGTACATTTCTAATTTTTCATGGGACAGTGCTCCCAGTTTCCTCTGTCTCAAGCTGAGCAGACTTTGATACACACAATGCCTTGACAAACTGACTGATAAACTCCAGGCCTTGAAGAATAATTTGCTGTTAAAAATGATCAGACTTCTTTGAAATATGAATTTAGACAAATATCTACCAACAGGCTTATGACCTAGTGAGGATAAGAGAGCCATACTACAGGACAGTAGTTTATCACTACAAATAACTCTCCATTATCTGAATTACTGTGCTCTGCTACACATTCTGTCTCCTCTTTGACCGAGCCGAGATGAAGAAAGGCTAGCCCACAACTTGGCACAGAACAAGGCATGAGAGAATGAGCAAGCTGAGGATCAATACAAACAAAATAGAGGTGACATTAATTGCTTGGAGCATTAATAGACCATGTGAGTGAGTAGAAAGTAGCTTAGTTTTGAAAAATCAAGGGTGTTTGCCTGCCTTTTGTAATCTGGTTTTGCAACACTTTTATCTGTCGAGCTCTGCACAGCCTAAAACCAGACTGTGACAGAGACCCAGAAGGTTTCCCTGGGGTGTTTTGCAGGGGCTGAACACAGCCTTAGGTACACCACAATGCAAGTTGTACCACATTTGATTTCTGTCATTTCTGCCACTTGGCAGCACGTTCAGTGATTCTTGATGGGCTCATTGTAGTTATTCCAAACTGAAAAAAAGAAAATCCAACCAGCCAACATATCCAAGTTTAAATACATAAAACTTCAGTTTTAAAAGTTTTATTTTCCAAGGCTCCTCTTGATCTTATACTCAGGGTGAATCATACTTAGACCACAGCTTCAATATTTGTCTTTCAGGATTCTGGGGGAATAATAAAGAAAGAAGAGCTCCGTGCAGGCAAGACCAAAGTTAGAGCCTGAACTCTTGTAAATGGCCTCTGAGAGCCCCCTGTAGCTGATGACTGGTAAAGATTGAAGTAGTTTTGTTATTCTTACTGAAAACATTTACCTTCTGAATCCTGTTGCTAATGAAATCATCTGGCAGCATTTTAGTTGTTTAGCTAGCAAAGCATAGGTTCTGTGCAGCCATGCCGCCTGGTCCCAAATTGAGCTCCTCTCTACCATGGTAGTATATTTATTCTAACATATGTCAGTATCTATCAGATTTTAGGGACTTTGTTTAATGACCTTTTCCAAAATCTTCTATTCATTTCTTTAGTTTCTCATTTTCTCTCCCTTTTTCTTTTTAAAATAAATTATGGTTATAAAAACAAAGCCAGCAGAAGGGAAAATATTCAGTACCTAGAAACCGAAAATTTGAGTATTTGCTTTTTATGGGGCACTGGAGTCTCCTAAAATACTGCTAGAAGACTTAAATGCCGAGGACAAAAAAGTTCACTCAGTGGCTATGCAAATACTCTACAGATTTGAAGCTCCTTGAAAAATAATATAAATGCCTGTGTTTCAATTTAGGGTCTTAAAAATGCCTGAAAAACCACATTCCTACTTTTTAAATGGATTTTTTTAAGCGAGTCTTAAATACACTTTGATTATTTCCATTCTTGACATTATGCCTACTCAGGTGTTTTGTACAGCAATTTGTAAGCAGAAAGGCAATTCCTAGCAATACCAACAGGTATATATTGATTTAACAAACACCTCCTCTTAAAGATGCACTTTCTTCTTCCCATGGAAGAGAAAATGTGAATTCAAACTGAATAAAGCCAAAAGCTAAAACACATTGTCTATAATGATTTCTTTGATGGAGAAAGCTCAAGTTCAAGTTCATTATCTTGGTATTTTCAGAGTAGTTTGCCTGCAGCTCTTCAGAACAACATTTAACTGAATTTTATATGTGAACATTAAAGAAACAGTAATGCACAGGTATAAAATAAGTGATCAAACTGAAAGTAACGTGTACAGCTTTCTCCCTGTTAGCCTACACTGTTATTATCTTTTCAGAATATGTCAAAACCTTTTCTCAGGAATTCTCATTTTTCATACATTTTGGAAGCAGGTAAAATTACTTTAACGGCTCTCTATAGCACTAAGACATCTGTAGCAAAATTGGTTATTTACTTCAAAGAAAGAAGATTCTGAAGGCAGAAAGAACTGGCAGGCAGGAACAGAGGTCCAGAGATATCACAACTCAACTTCTGGGTTAAACAAAACACAAATAAGGAATATTTTATGTAAATATGTTCACATAAAGGACAAAATGCAGTTGTAGGTATGTATACTATGTGGGTTTAGCCATTAGCAGTCTCTTCTCAGTTCCTTACTTGAGCTTTACTGCAAAACCTGAACTGGAATGCATATATCTGTAGTCATTACAGTCTGAATACTGAGTCAATTTCAAGCACGTGCTCCTGATCTCTTAAAGCTAGGAATTTCATGAAACAGTCCAAAGTACAAGCCTTGTAATACTCAGGAAAACACACACACCAATACATATTCCCCAACACATGCAGTACAGGCTCAGAAGAAAAGCTGGTAAAAAGCAGTTGTGGAAATGATGTATCTTACCAGAAAGACAACTATATTTGAGAGAATGTAACCCAAAGGGCTGAAGTCTACTTTGAAACTGGACACTAAAGTCATCACAGCCCTGTGGCTGCTGTAATTTATGCTGCAAACATTTATGTGCATCCTCCCCTTTTCCTCCTCCTTCTCTTCCTGCTCTTAAATTTTTCAGCTCTTCAAAAAAAACAACACATGTTGCAGCAATCTCTTCTGGAGCTGTAGCAGTGCAGCTGAGAGTACATCATTGTACCAGTCTAAAACTGTACTTCCAAGCTTGTTTAAAACAAATGAAAACAGCTAAGGAAAGAAAAAAATATACCTTAAATCTAAGCCTGGAACATTTCACAAGAGTAAAAGTTTCATGCTGGCAAAGGTGAGAGTGGCAGAACACAATTCTGCAAGCAAGGAACAGCACCATTTGCACCAAGCAGTGCAGTGGGATCTTCAAGTACTGTAGTGTATTTGTATTTGTTTTCCTTTAGCAGAATGAGAACAAGCTACACCTGAATTTGGCTGGTGTAGGCATCTCCCTACACTGGTCCTGCAGAACTTGTGTCTGTCTCCAGCTAGCAAGGTCACTATGTCCCTGTTGCTTGCCTTTGAGCTGTCTCAAATCCAGACTTTCATCTTGAAGCCACACTACTGATTACTGATACATGTTTTGTCGACGTGCATTGTGATCTGAAGTCATTGAAAAACCCACATGGTTGTGTTAAACTGGAGTAAAAAGAAATACAAAGGCAAAAGAATAATCATGCAGAGGTTTAACAAAAATTGAACATATGGAGGTTTATAGCACTTTATGAGTGAGCTGTACATAGATAAATATCTGCATATCAGATGTGCAAGAAACGCCAATATGATGGTATTTACTCTCAAATTTTATACCTGAACACTGATGACTGATTTTTACACAGAGGTAGTTAACATTGTGTAATTTACTGTGGCCTTTTTACAGGTTGAACATCAACTCAAACAATGCCATCTAGTCTGATCACTTCATAAAATGGTATCCAAGATACTGAAATATACAGGGTAATTAAAATAACACACCTGTGTCTATGATAATTCATCCCCCTTATTTTAGTTCTTTTATCTTCTATGACATATTTACAGCATTCTCATCTCAGTATCATAGTAATAACTTAGTGAACAGAAACATTCTGTTCCAACAGCAAAAGGAATGCTTTCACCAAGTTTTACTGCAGCTAAAAAAGAAAATACATATAAAATCTTGGATGTGGACAGTTAATCGAGCTCAATCATAACCTAATAACATAGTAGGCAAAGTGGAAGAGGTATACACTGGTGTCCCACCATGCACTGCCACACTTCAATAAGCCACAGCCTTATTTTGTTAGGATTGTAAAAGAGGTTTGAGATCCATGCACAAACATGGTATATAAGCAGCTATGGAATCAGGAATATTCTTCACTGCACTATCCTACAAGAAACTAATTGTTAATTAGACACAAAATTAGCTTGACAGTTGTTTTTCTCTTCTTTGCTTCTGTGTTCAGGCTTCAGTTCCTAGTGACGCTTAGCAGGTCAAGAGTAACAAAGTTCTTAATCTTCATGCTCCAGGGAAATAGCTGCCACAGAGCCAAATATGGAGAAATAAACCTGAGGAGAACACTTTTAAGTGACACCAAGCTGCTAAGCTACAGCAGCACAGACTTCACCGGCATAAAGTTTTCCAGAGGCTAAACACAATTTTGGAGAAAATGACAACAGCTTCTCAACCCGCTAGTACAAGCACAATACTACTACTGCTCTCAAAGGCTTCCCACTGAACCTGGAGGCCACTCTGTCGGAAGGCAATGCTGAAACAAAACATACATGGTGCAGCAGGATGGGAGCTCAGCACCTACAACAGCATTCAGAGGTGTCACTAAGGTACCATGCAACAGTTTTGTTGTGCATGCAGAAAATGTGCAGCTGACTGTCACAATACTCCTGCACTGAAAGTCAGTGTAGCTTTGATAAGGTCAAAGAAATCCAGGTGTCACATGAGAACTTAAGAACACAGCTGATGGTTCCAAGAAGCAACTACAATGAATGAGATACAAATACTTAACAGATTTCTATGGCACTAGATTTTGCTAAAGGAATAGTAGAACTCAGAGTCTGAAGAGATGCTTTACAGAACTGAATACACACTAAGTGTTGCAAATGCTGCTGACAACTAAGTTGCGTCTGGCATAATTGGAACAGAGGTTTCTCTTTCCTTCATCAGATTTACATTCCAAGTCCCCTCTGAGAAAAAGCACCAACACATACACCGAGAAATCTCATCTTTAAAACTTAAGTCTCCACTAAGCTCTCCTCCATAAAAAAAAAAGGAAGGGATGATTTTTATTTTTATTTTTTTTAATTAGATGTTCTTCCGTCCTTATGCTTTGGGAAGATAAGGTTTAATATAGAGGCTTTTCCTCACATCCTGAATACACAATATAGTCATGCTCTCCCCATTTAGGGCATAATATTGAAATACATCCATATCTGCCTGCCATCCCCTGCCAGAAGAAAGAAGACTCAACAAAATGAAACAAGCAAAAAAAAAAGATCAAGGTGCGAACACTAGCTGTCCTTTTCCTAGCTAAACCTTCTAGTACCTTAGTTGGGCTGAATGGTTTGATACCCAAACAGACATATTTTGTTCAGTTCATCAACTGCACAGTGAGAAGCAGGATTTGTAACTCACATAACTACTTAAAGCTGCTTCTCAAACTTCTAATTCTGTCTAAACCTTGATAAATACTTCTATCTTCTTCTGAAATTGAAAGGGCCAGAATTAAAACAGAAATCTCAGGAACAGTGTTAATCAGTGAAGAAAAACAGTAAAACAAAGGAGGCCTTTTTGCTTTCTGCATGTATCTTTTTCAATACAGCAAATTTCTGCAGATAATGTCTGTTGAAAAAGCAGCTCTTTCCCTTCAGAGCTTACTATATTCATTATAAGGTTTAAAAACAAGAGGATAATTGGGTTTGTGCACTGTTTTTTTTAAAAACCCACAGAACAGAAGCCTTCAAAAACTACTGAAATGCTTCCTTTTAACAACTCTGTTAAAAAGTGTTAAATGGAGAAAAGTGCAGAATTTGGCTGTCAAGATGGCCTATTAGAAATCACTGCAGGTTGACAAATCAGATTTAGAAATCTGGATGAAAAGAGACGAAAAAAGGAAAAGGGGAGGTACAAGAAGAATGAGACTGAGAGCATGAAGAAATATTTCTTTCTCCCACAATTAAACAACAACATAAAACAGAAGTAAAACATGTTCACTCTAACAGAGGACAATGCTAGCATGGTTTGAAAGTCAGTAAAGAGTAATTGTACATGCTTTTGTTAATATGTTCCACTAGGATTTCTCTGAGCACTAGATGCTGCTCACTGGTTTTGCATAATAAAGCCAACCTGAGATCAGACACAACAAAACTGCATTATTCCCACACGTATTCCAGTAAAGAAGTCAGAAATTGCTCTGTGGAATGACTACCATGATCGCAGAGAATGATTTACAGATGTAATAAAGCTAAGAGAAAGCATCACTGACACCGTCTCTCCTTCATTTTCTTCCTAGAACAACTAACTTTCAAAAGAGGAATCAACAAGATTAGTGAGATGGAGCCTTGATAGAGACCAAGACTATTATCACATCATTTCATTTATAATTCCATCAGATTTGCTGAATTCTTGAAATACAGTTGATATGCACTAAATGAGATGGAGATAAATAAGCCAAGTGTGCTCCAAGGAAAATTGCATATAGTTTTTCAAGGGTAAGTTATATTTTAGTTATACAGCAGATAGCCAAAGGGTCTTTTGATGTTAGAGCTACCTGGGATAGGCAGCTTTTTTAAACCTTTTTGAATCAGGCACAAACCAAGCTTCCTATTACCCGATTTTACCACACTATCCATAGCAAAGTAACGGCCTCAGTTTACTCCTAACCTGCCTCACAATACTTAAAGAGTTTTTGTCCTTTTTTGTTATAATAAAAACAAGATAGAGATTTCGATTTTGTTTGTTTTTCATAAAGTCTAAAAACTGTCTGAAGTGTCTTGCTCTCAGAAGAGGGGAATATCAGATGCTACATATCTAGGTCTCTTATCACTTGACCCTAAATAGTAAGCACTGATGAGAACTTACATGTACACATACCAAGTGCTTTATTTAAATCACCTTTCTCACTGCTTCCACATAGCACTTCGGCACCCTGGGAAAAGTAAAAAATATTTTTAAATAATAATTTGCTAAGTATATCTTTTGGCTCTGGACAGTAAAGGGGCATTTCCTATCATGGGAAAGATGGAATTTCTTTTTTTAATCTTCTTTCATTGAAACAAGCCTTGTCACCGTAACGCATCAGGTGGAACTTATTTGACTAAGCTAACAATGTTCATTTCCTCACTCTGTTGTTCTTTTAAGATTTGGTAGCCTACACACAGATGCCTCTGAAATATAGTTCATTTTGAACATAAGGAGGGAAGGGAAGAGGAGGAAGAGACAAACTTATCTCTCAAAAAAATCTTTATAGAAGCATGAGTCCCTGAATAAGAAAGGCTTTAGGCTTCTAATTTCATTCAATATTTCTTTTCAAACATTTGAATAGTGGGCTTCACAGAACAGCTTTTTGATACTAACTGAACTTTGTAACTAATAAAATCCTCCTACTGAGCTTTGTTACCTGCATCTAGAATCCACAAAGTGTCTTTTACAAGTAATAACCATACAAATACATAGTAAATAACCTCAGCTTTCAAGCCTCCCTAGCTTTAAGCTAACAAGTTCTTAAAAGCATGACATTACCAGAGAGATCCTCACTCTAGAGTCTCAAACTATCCATCAAAATACCTCACATAAGAAGCCCTGATTAAAACTTCCTAGCATGGGTGTTTATTTGTTCACATGTTCATTCTCCCTTTTCTGAGGGAACTAAGCCATCACACACCAGCTCACCTTTAGCAGAGTGACAGTACTTGCTGAGGTGCCTGTTACCAAGAGTCTGACATGGTTTAGCAGAGTCTAGGTAGGCAGAAGGAGCTATACTAACTCAAGATCTCCTCTTTCTTAATTAGGACTTGAAAAAATAGGTGGGGGAAAAAAAAACAAACCAGAACCAGCAGCTATTATGTATTAGCTTTCATTTCCACACATTGATTGAGCTTATGTTGTTTTATGTGTGCAATGAAAGGGCAAATCAAACCTCATTTCTCTTTCTTGTCAATTTCCTCTCTCTTTTTCAACTATTTATCTTCTTATTGTATTGCAGCAACAGATGGCACATTACAAACGAACTCACTTTTGGGTAACTGTATAGTGTGTGGCTTATTCTTAACCATCTAAAATGTCAATGTAAATAAGTTTCTTTTGGAAAGGTATCTATTAAATACAGTAACGTAGTGTCCACTATTATAACATGTCTTGTTGTTTAAGACTCATTTGAGGAAGAATACAACTTTTCCTGGTATAGGAGCTCTTTTTGTGCTGAACATTTTCATATTTAAACTGAATTGCTGATCTAGTTTGGGAAGGGTATCTATACATATATATGTACAGAGATATTCACCTTATTTCTCTCTCTGGTTTACATAGAGGAACCCATTTCAAACGTTTTCTACACTAGTTTCTCCTGACATCATTACAAACAATTCTCTCAGCAGGACTCACTAAGTAACGTTAGCGTTCTTTAAATAGCTCCCAACAAAATCACATAAATAACGTCATTGTCAGCAAGCACTGTGGAGTAGGTCAGTTTACATGCAATACTATCAGTGTACATAGCAAGGTGCTTAGGAAAAATAACCTCCCTGTCACATGAAAAATTGTTTACAGTTGTAGGCTCATAACAGTTTAAACCCTACTCAGGAGATCACATTTAATGAGCAACAAAGCAGAATAACACACAGGTAACAAACTTTCCCCACCAATATTAGGGAAAACAATACGTTAGATTCCTTCACAGCTCAGTCTGTAATTTGGTGGCAATTAATCAACTCAGGAGAATCATGAATATCAGCTTTATAGACCCAGAACAAACAGCAGCATGAAATACATTCCTTTCCTATGATCAATGGCACCTAACAATTACAGTGATAGTCATTAGCAGTCTGTGAGAAAAAGGAGAGCGTGTGTGGAGGAGAAGAGACAGGTCATACTGAAGCTGTCTTTTTATTAATCATCATTATAGGAAAGGACAAAAGAAATATTAAAGTTTCCATTCTTATAGAATTTAGTCATTATTCCTCAAAAACTTGGTTACCAAAATCTTTCAGATGCTTGAGCGGGTAAAAAAGCCCAGACAACAACAGAAAAACCCCCACCAACACAAAACACCCCCATTCCTCAGCAGTGCAGTAACCCACAAATCACAGAGAGATCAGAAATATGCAATCACATGATCAGATAGTGTCTGATACTTCACATGTATTTCAGGACAAAGATCTCAGTTACACAATCTTTAGTTTCTCTGTTTTCCTGCTGCAGTATTACTTTGCTATTTCTAGCCTTTACAAAAAAACAAACAAACAAAAAAATCCAAAACAAAACAACAAACCACAAACTAGGAGAATTTACCCTTTATCAGAAAAAAAGCCAAAACAAACAAAAACCAAACTTGATAGTTTCTTTGCATTTTCCTTAGGCGAAGAATGTCAAAACTAGACACCACCTTCACCTACCTTAAAATATTTCATTAAAAACACAGAGCTAATAACCTCCAAGAGCAATAAATGGATGGGTTTCTCCCCACAAAAGGAGTTTAAAAAAAGAAGACTCAAAAGCCCCTACATACTTGTATGCTTCCCAGTCTTTAGAGTACTGCAATATGAGTTTAGGGGATGTTTTTTTAAAGCACTGCTGTTAGAAATTGACTATACCTATGTGAAAGTTGATATTTAAACTGTTATAATTTAGCCCAGTCAAAAGCAATTTGCAGGAGGACACTGAAAGGCATATATATATATGTACAAGGGACAGGTCTGCTAACAGGTTAACACACACCCAGAGAGCCTGACAGTTCTTTCCTCAAAATAAATATATTTGAAAGTAAATACATCACCCTGTTGAATCAGGCCATATTTAGCATCTCTGCTTTCCCTCCTCCCATCCCCTCAGTAGAATGTCAAGGATGTTTTCATCCTCTTGTTTGTCTGTCTCCTCTAATCAGGACTCTGTTGTTGTACTGAGCAAGTTGAGGCATTTAGTGAAAAATCAAGATGGATTTAGTTTGGAATTAAGTAGATTCCCATGACAGGAAATATTAAGAGATGATGGATGTCTGACAAATATTCAAATAAAAAAAAAAAATCAACTCCCATTTCAGACAGCAGTCTGCAAAGCTAGATTTATGAAGCTGAACTTTAAACTAAAAGGCACATATTTTTCCAGGCTTTATGTATTAACAATATTGCATTTAATTTAAAGATTAAATAAACAGTGTAGTTTGAGGCAGCCCATGAGAGCTGCAATGCCATATGTAGGCAGGCTTACAGTTTTGAAGCTATGAAATATGTGTCCTGTTTTGACACTATTGTAATAGAATAGTTGTTCACTTTCCTTGTTTCCATGGGGTTTATGGTCCATAAAGTTTAATAACAATCTTAACAGCTGAACAGTGAGCGCACATCTCTAGGAGGCTATCATATGAAACAGGATCTGAATTTTACCCATGTAATTTTCAGTGGCAACATACGTCCTTTTCTCACCACTGTCCACATATACCCACATCATCAAAGAAGGCATCAAACACCACTGACTCACCTTGGAAAAGAGGTCATATCCCCTCTCAGCTTCCAGGAGCTGAGTGAACAGCAACGAAAACATCAGTTTGGGTTATGAATTTCTTGAAGGCCAGGAAAATGAAAGAAAAAATTGATGATGTAGATC
This sequence comes from Urocolius indicus, assembly GCA_013401255.1. Taxonomy (NCBI): domain Eukaryota; kingdom Metazoa; phylum Chordata; class Aves; order Coliiformes; family Coliidae; genus Urocolius; species Urocolius indicus. Next base: position 1,107,772 of record WBNH01011266.1, on the reverse strand, counting down.
CCATAGAAAAAGAGTTATCAGCACCACAGGAACTTTCTTCCATCTGAGTTGGCAACAGCAACAAAAATATTCCTTGGGTACAAACATCCACCACCCTCTCACTCCAATCTGTCTCAGGTCATCTTTGGCTACTACTTTCCTCTCAGCTACTAAGAAGAAAAAAACCCACAAACCTGAGGGTACTTATACTAATGTAGGGGATTCACCTGACTCTCATCTGGCACTAGGCTCAGCAGATTACCCAACGATGAGCAGCTCTTCTTGCTTTGTCTGGCTTTGACCTGAACTTGTTCAGGTTATGACCCAAATGGGGGGAATCTGCTTTACAAAGTCTTTCTGGATTCTTTCCAGTAGATGGAAGGCAGTGCAGTTGATTTGTGATCAGGATCAAAAAGTAAAATGTGCATGGAAACCTTGTAATATTGATTAAAATTTAACCTGAAATCTCTTTTTATGCAGCCTGTTGGAAAAGTTTAAATTATATCAATGTGACAAAAGGAACACTTCTAGGAAGAGAAAGCACCTTCTCCCCTGCTGCTTGGCTTTAACTTTCAGTAGTCCATGACTGCCTTGGACTAGAATCTCAAATATTGAAGAACTACATTGGTTGAAACCAAAGAAAGACAAGGCCCTCCATCTAGTGATAACTCTGCCTCACCATCTACCTTTTTCATGACTTTTTTAATGAGTCTTTTAAAAAATAGCAGTAAAAAGGAAAATTCTACTTTCAAACCTGGATCTTTGTAAATATTTGTAAGGAGGAACTCTATACGTATAAAGTACAGAATATTAAATGACTTCCCCCTTTTAAAATAATTGAATAGATTTCAACTTGATTGTGTCTCTAACATTTCACTAGATCATTTTCTTTCAATGAATCTGACACATCAAGTAATATCAGAGTAAATCTTCCTAAAATATTTACAATTACTTGCAAGATATTTTCACATGAACCAGTAAATTGAAACTTCCTCTCAGAGGAGAGACATAAAAAAGTCATTTTTATGGTGGTTATTGTAATTTTAATAGGCAATTTCATAGGTAAACAGAAGTGCTTGATCTCCATTCACTACTGTATAACAGGCTGTGCTGCATATCTAATGGAATCACATGGATTTGTGTACAAAATGAACAAGAATTATAAATGGCTCCTCCTGTGATTTAAACTACACAGTTTTATGTACCTCAGCTACAGTGCCTAAGACGAAACACAACACACATTTATATTGTACAAATAGGCAGCCTACTTCCTCTGGGAATAAAGTTTTCAGAAGAAAATGCTTCAGGTTGGCATTAAAGCAGATGTTCAGCAGAAGGAGCTGTGCACACATCCACTCAGTAGCCTCTATCCAAGCTGGTTCACTGAAATGTGTGCATGCTCAAAATTTGTAGGCACAAATGACACTTTCATGGCTGGAGTAGATTAATAGAGTAATAGATTTAAAGGCTAGAAGGGATCATTATGATCACCTAGTATGACCTTCTGTTTAACAGAATTTAGCCAAGGGATTCCCACATCAAGCCCATGGCTCATAACTTCTGGTTGAGCTACAACCACTATCTTTTAGAAAGACATTCAATTTTGATTTAAAGACTTCAAGTGACAGAGAAGTCACAGCATTTCTAGGCAAGTTGTTTCAGTGCTTAATTACAATTTAGAAAAAAAAAAGAAAAAAAAGAACTTGACTACTACAATTTATCTAGTTTCAATCTAGTCATTGGTCTCACCTGGTCTCACCACATCCTCCTACTAAACTAAGTCCTTTTCTAGCAAAAATTTCCTCCAAATATAGGTGCTGATGGTGCTTCCTTATTCTTTTGCTGTTGGATAAAAAGTTCTTATTGTCTTGTAGATCTTCTCTGAAATCTCCAAAATCTTTACATGCAAACACCAACACTAGCACCAGTAGTCAAATAATGTTTAATTTATAATGGTCATTTATAATTTATAACATTAATAATAATACTGCAAAGATCCCACTTGCAGAAGGAAAAAAAAAAAAAAAAGCCGGTTAGCCATGTGGATTTCTCATTCATAAACACATTCATGCAAGTATCCTTCAAAGAAAAGGATGAAATAACGAACCAAGTATGCTAAGTTTAGTCAGGCTGGAAGACACCAGGGTAGTAAAACTGTTAGTTCAGCACAGATTTCGGGAATTTTTACCAAGTTATGTTTGATGTAACAATTAATGGGGAATAGACAGTCCTGTACTCCACATCATGTCACCTGGCTTCGGTCCCAGGCATGTTAGAGAAGGTTTTGAATGTGCTACACCCTTCTGACCCAGGCATGCACAGAAGCAGGCTACAACAGTGTAGGCTGCCAGATCCAGAGCATCTGAAAACTCTCCTACACTACGAAAATCCTCAGCTGCTTGTCAGGACAGCTTTATGGAAAGTGAGATGAGGTTCTGACCTCAACGTTTAACTATACTTGGCCATAACTCAATTTCTCACAAATAGCAATTTTGGCATGTTCTCTTTCTCTTGTACAACTGTGATACATGCAGTGGGAATAATAAATTACCATGCTATTACACGACAACAGAAATCTCAACGTGTTTGGTTCTCTGTGCAGAACTAAAAATGTGGGCTGCTTCTTCCATTGCACTTTCACTAGGCTAGAATCTAGCATATTTCCATTGTTTAGCAGTGAACTACTGAACACGTGAGATTGAGAACTCATGGAAAAAGTGATTGCCCTTATGAACAAAACTACTGGATGGTGTTTTGTGAAGTGAAAACCCAGATATGTGTAGTCAGAATCAGTCTCAGACATTTCAGGCATATATTGCAATGAAACTGAAAATGTGGGGTTTGGACGGATGTACACGAATGCTGCTTCTGCTTCAGATGTGATTATACACTTCTCTGGAAAACAAAACAATTGCACAAGTGCACATACTAATGTCTTTTAAAATTCATTAAAATCTACTGTTAGATTCCACTAATAGTTGAGCTGAGAAATTAAAAACAGAAAAACAAGAGGTACGCATCTCAAGACAACCTTTTGTTTAGGGGAAAAAAGAAGCTATTTTCATTCTAAGAAGACAGTGGGTGGGAAAATAGATTTCTGCTAAGGAACCAAGCAGTCACTTTCACTGAAAAGGAAATAGTGAGTTGCTTTGTCCTAAGGTCTCAGTGGAGCAAAGCCTGATGGTTTAACCATGGCATATGGGTTGCAGCCCAAGAGAGCTAAAGAGAAAATTTGGAAGCTCATGTCAAATTTTCTGCTCTCTATATAGCTTTGGCCTAGGCCACAGCAGCAGTCTCCAGGGATAGAATGATGTACTGCAATATAACAAGCTGCCTGACATTTTGAAATGCCTTAACCCCCAGCTTTCCATCCACCTTTTAGCCCTTGCAGCGTCTTCCCTTTCCACATGGAGCTGCACAATGAACACTGCAAGACTTCACTATAAAGAAAAAAGTTCTCATATCTTTGTCCTTGAGTTAATCAGCAATGACTCTTTGCCTCGTTACTAACATTTTCAGTAATATAATATGAAATGCCAGTTATTGTATAGAAGGTGGGATGTATGAATGTGTAATGTCCCTTGCTCAGACTGCAACGTCTCAGCAAAGTTTTGGAAGTGTTTGTTAGTTTTTTTCTAACCAGAATGCAGGAGGAGGGGAGCATGAAAAAGGGAAAACACTGTTTTCCTGGAACCTAAGAAATTGCAGGCTCCTGGTAAAAAAATAAAGCCTCTTGAATTACTGGAATAGGAACTCTTAGAAGCACAAATGTCAATGCTGAAGCCAAACCCATGCACACAAGAAAGAAGAATTTTACTTTATGCTTCCAACAGCTTTCAGATTTATAACTGGTATTTGGTTGGCCAAAGTCTTAAAACACTGCAATAATTATATATCCAAACCAAAGTCTTTTTTATCTCTCTTGATGTGGAAAATGCTGCAGAACTGGAAACATTTGTAATTAAAAATTTCTAAATGCTACTGTAGGGTTGAACTCCAGTGGCCCATCTCACAGGCTTCTCTTTTTCTAAAAAGTCAAAACATTGAGGGGTTGAATAAAGCTGCTCTCATACATTATCTCCCTAATGACTTTGACCTATTAATAAGTAGAATCTATCAAGTATACTCTCTCTTACAGTATTTTGTCAATCGTTATACGCCTCAATGGGGCCACCATTAAAAATATGCCAATTAATCTGGTATTTAGGATGCTGTTACTATGAAATATGCTATGTATCATGCTATTTCTCATCATAAATATAGCAGTGCTGTAAATTACAAGGTGAGATTAGTATTTTCTGCAATAAGAAGTGATGCCTTTTAATGATAATCATTATATATTTTGTCTTTTCTCTGCTTCAAGAAGGTTCTTTATAGCAGAACCATTCCAAGGGAAAACAATCTGAATGCCATCTTGGCTAGTGAAAAAATAATATTTCAACACCCTTATGTTTATTTCCTACCATTCTGTATCTAATTCTTTTTGTAGTAGTCTAAATATGCACCCTAAGTAATTTTTTTACTTTCAATAAAGTTAGATTTTTTTCAAAACTTTAAATAATATCTTATTAGAAATCAAAAAAAGATTTCAAAATATTATGAAGTTCATTAAACTGAGTGCACATTTATGTACTACATCCAAATAAAGCTCTTTTCTTACCAAAAACATAGCTCTTGCCTAAAAATGATTAATTGTGGCTTTCTGGTCAATAAAACACTAAATAAAATGAAGGATGAGAAACTAATGTGGCTGAAAGTCCCTAATGGCATCTAATAATTTATTTATTTCATTTCCTTTTTAGAAAAATAAATTCTTATTTTAAATATTATTTTATTTAATATCTCATGGATTTGAAAAAAAAATTTAAAGCTATTAGCATTAAGTTAGCGTGACTGCAGTGAATAATGTGGAAAGTACTTCTAATACAGTTGTAGCTGTGGTTTCGCTTGTTCTTGATGAAAAATGACATTTATCAAACATTTGATCTGATGGGCTATGTATTTATGGAGAAACAAAACAGAAGAGATTAACTGGCACAAAAATCCATTTTGATTAGACTATTTAATGTTCTGTGCATGTGTTACAAATAACCCTGTTCCCAGGAGGATTCTTTTGAACCAGATTTCTTTAATTATCATTTTTATTTAGCACTCAGGCCATATGACCTGTGAATACAATCTTTTAAAACACCTGAAAAAAAATCAAAGCTATTAGAGTTTTTTTTGTTCTATCCTTTTCTACGTAAGGAAAGCTTTACTGACACATGGGATATGCTTGCTAAATCAAACTTCTTTTGTTTTTAAACATATTTTTTAATATTATCATTTCAGGATCTCAACTTGTACATTTCTGGATGATATTTCATTTGGAACTGCAACCATTTATCTAGTGGAAGCATTTTTGTGTTTAACATATGGACTGGAAACTTTCCACAACAATGACTGTGCTCTGCCAAAAAGCCAGCAAACGAAAATGTTCTGTTGTAAATACAAGTTGATATCCAAGCTCTTCTCAGGCTCTGAATCTTTAACCACTTAACTAAAGGGGAGTTTATTACTACACTGGTTTTGTTGAAAACAAAAGAAAAATCAAGAAAAAAAACCCAAACCCAGAAAACCTGCAGAAACAGGCCTTGTCTATTGCAAATCCCCATTTTGGCAACCCAAAGAGGGAATATAAGCTTAAAGGCCTGAATTTAACAAACCTAATTATCAAGGCTTAATTAGTACCAAGGGTAAAGCTTCATGGAACACCTGCAGACTTAATTTATGTCCTGACAGAGAGGAACAAGTGTTAATGGGCTGTATTTATGTTAATACCTGAACCTTAGAGAGCCAGTGGGATAAAACAGACTATGCACTAGTTTTCTGTTTCAAGCTACAGAACAAACATAAAAGATTTTAATCTTAATATTAGTTTGCACATAACTCCTTGGGGAAAGTATAGATCTATTTAAACTTTAAAATTGGAGATGCAGAATACTAAGAAAAAAAAGAAAGGAAAAAAAGTAAGTCAGTTTAGAAAGTGGTGTCAGTGCAGAAAAAGTGTCAGTGGCCATTTGCTGAGAATCTTATGAGCAGCTATGGCTTTTGTAAAATCTATTACACAACATCACTGAGACTTTTTACAGAGGGAACTTAGATCTCTGTGTTTTATTGTAATACGACTCTTTGCTCAGAGGAAGGAAAAAAGGCTACCCACCATAACTGCAGAGCTGAGAGTACCACCTCTGTGTGCTGGGGCTCAGGGGATGTGATTTGAGTTGACTTTGGGCTTTGGGCACCTTTTCAGAAAGCAGAGCCCTGTGGGGAACAAGGCCTCTTATGGTCTCCTGAGTTCTCGGAGCTGGCTATAAATGGACCATATGGTAGCACCATTCCCAGCTTTCATTTAGTGCCAGGAGGGTACAGAACATTATATATCCATGCTGTTCCTCTCTCTGTATGCAGTAAACTACCTTGAAGGTAGGGATGTTTGAGTATGAATAAATAGCTTGTACATTTTTCCCACTGAATTTGCAATCCTATTGTAGCAAGTCTGGTTCATCTTCACTTCTGGCACATAGCTAATCTCAGAAAGATGGTATTTAAATGGCTTTTTTTGTGCCCTTCAATCCTTCTTTTGGTCCCTGGCACCACACATATTTTGGGAAAGATGACCTCTGAGAGTATGGTCATGAGGATTAGCATCACAATCTCTGAATTACACTGAGATGAAGGGGAATGTTTATTATTATCATATACATGTCACCCGATTTGGTTTGTATTTAACCTAGTATTTTCAGATCTGAAATTGCTTGGGCTGCTGAATGAAGTTGCATAAACTCAGTTTGTGCTAGCCAGTAGATCTTTTAATGGTTACTGTATTCACAGGTAATAAGGACAAAAAGTTATCTCTAAGATAATCCTCTCTGGTTCTCACAAATGGCCACAGAATGTCATCAAGTGACTACTGCATTGAACTTGGAACTTGTCACAGGTCTCAAAAGATGTTTGAATTCTCAAAACTGAATGAATCATAGGTTGTTTAATCCTTATTTGCCTTTGTTACTAAAAATGCTGTGTGTCTTCAGTGTGTGTCTGGTGTAAGCTTCCAGTATTGGATCACATTCTTTTCTGAACTGAAAGAACATCGATGGTGATCTGCTCTGTATTTCTGGTCAGATAATAGACGGAAAGTTAGACATTTACTCGTACAAAACAGCTTTTCCCATCTCATGTAATTCTTGCTGCTCCTTTCTGAATCTTCATATTTCTACTGTATGTAAATATAATTCCGTTTCCTTGCTCTTCCTTGAAGTATTTGTAGCTGTAAGCAAGGATTTACTTTTTCCATTCAAATACAAATATGGCCATCCTTTTATGTTATTTACAGCACAAATGTATCATTTTACCAGAATGTGTTCTCCACTTGCTTTCCTTACTATAAAGCAACATCTCTTCTGTAGAGGGCTAAATTCACTTTTACAACAAACAAATTCATTTTCTGAACCTTTTATTTACTTCTGTTCACAAATCATCAGTAAACTGATCCTTGTGTTCTCAGACTTACTATATGAGAATTATTAACAAACTTATCAATTAATTAATCCTGTAAGTCTTTACAGTTCACTCTGGTTAGGTAAATCAGTCATGCAGTATTCTCTCTCCTTTCAGATCAGACAAATTATATGAGTAATCAATAAGCTTGAATTATGCCATATGAAAACCAAATGCACAATTTGAAACTGCATTAAACAACACTCAGACTTCATTTTTGTGAGTATGCAGACCACTGATCTCAGTTCCTCAAACATTCATAGGAAGCAAATACAAATGTGTAGTAAAGTCAACCCCAAATTGTCTTTGTTTCATACAAATATTACAGGAATTGTTTCTATTTTCAGTTCACATGTAATTCTGTTTGACCACAGGCACACAAAAATGAATATTGCTTTTTACACTTAGATCAACAGGAAAATATAATCTTGCCATCATCACACACCAGGACAAGACCTGGATTTAAAGAATTAGGAGCTTGGACTCAGTAATAAAGCTGTGCCAGCAAGCTGGCGTGTTTTCCCTAGGGGAACACAGCTTTGCTTCACATGTTGTGCCAAACCATGGTAGGTTTTCCTGTGATACCCGCAAGAGGCACAAGCCCAAGGCACTGAGAGCCCCGGGACACCATGTCAGTGGGGCTTTCCAGCAGAAGCTCAGTGAAAATATCTTTTATTTCCCCTCTTTTAACTCAGAGTTTGACTCTAAACCAGTTTTGCTGTCCATCACTTTTTACATCTAAACCAGGCTCAAGCCTCTGTGCCTGCCCAAGAGAGAAGTAGGACTACATATAGGAATGAGATATAAGAATTCAAGCTAGCTTAAAGACATATCTTGGAGGAGGAGGAATGGGTAGTTTGGTTAGTATCTCCTCCCTTCACACACCTCCCTTAGGGTAATCATCTTTTTTTGTTCCTGTATAATTAAAATATGGACACTAATGCTTCTTTCTCTCCTTTTTTTAAGGACAAAGTGGAGGAAGGCCTTTCCATTTCATGTGCATCCCTCTGGTGTACCAGGGCACCACCTCAAACCTCAGGAAGAGTGGAGTCATCCACCATCTGTCTGCTATGGACCTTCTTCTCTCCCAGAAATGCCTCCCTATGCAGAGATTCCTTGCACTGCGTTCAAAGAGCTATGGCTGGTGGAATAAGTGTTGTTCAATGTAAAACTTGGACCTCCAAGGATGTGAGCCCCTTGTACCTCCCCGGCTGACCACCTGGTGCCCCCAACATCCATAATACTTCTACCGTGGAGCACTGCTGGAAACATTTGCCTCATTTCCAAGTTTGGAAATACTTCCTACAACAAGAACGAAATATCAGTCTTGAGACAGCCTTTGTTTTCTGTGTAACACCTGCTTCTCAGAGCTATACTTCGCTGTTTTCATGGAGGGGTACTTATGGTGCAGTAAAAGTAAAAATTAATATTAATAGTAGCAGTAAACTGCTCCCTCTCACTAGAATATCAAACTTTACAATAGGCCACTTCCTAAACCCATGCACAACTGAATTTAATTCCAAATCTAGACAATGGAAATAATAATAGCCATTTTACAGACTGTTTACTACTTTTATCAGGCAAGTTAATAAATCTCATAAGTGCCTTTTTACCTCTGCCAAATTTATCAGACCTTGAAACGTGGTTTTCAAAACCGGATATCGCACATTAACACCAACTTAATATGTACGACCTTTCTTCTTATATTCATGGAAACAATTCAAGCAAAGAGTATTGATTTCTCTTTCACAAGCAGCACTACCACTGATGCGTGACACACACAAGTTCTCGCACACGTACATATATGCATACGTGTTCTCGTAAATCAACATGGGCACAGCATTACGGGAAGGATCTGGTTGAAGCCACAGCATTGACAGGCGTAGGATTTTGCAATTCACATATGCTTTCATTTTGGTCACGTAACCATGTTTCAGAACAGTGTGCTTTTTTTGTATATTTTGTAAAACTAGCTTAAGATAGACGATAAACGGAAACAACTCCTTAATCAGATTGTTAATGAAAATTCTGAGAATTAAATTACAAATCCTGGACAAACTTAGTCATCGATTTCTCAAAACAACTACGGTATGGAAAGCTGGAGATCTTCGTGAGGTCTAAAAGGTTGATTTCTTATGTTTCTTAAACACAGAAACAACACTTGTCATACACAGTTTCAATCAGGCTGGGTTTTTTTTCTCTTGTCTAATTTCATTTCATCCTACTTTTACATGGCGTTTTCCACCTCCCTCAGATTTTCCCACAGAATCAGTCACACAGACGAAATAGTTGAGTAGCTTGTGCAAGCATGATGCCTGAGCTGGTCACAGTAACGTGTGCTGGACACATTAACCAACTTTGCAGAGAAAAAGGAGAATTTTCAGATTATGGTGAAGCTTAACATGAATGCAAACTATACAATAGAAGGCTACTTTCAAAACAATTTATTGTCTGCTACAAGCATGGTGAAACCACGCAAGAACAGGAAAAAGGAAACCAAAACAGGTCCTACGAATTTATTTTCCACTTGGGCTAACATCAGTGAAATGAGTAGCTGTTTTGCTTCAGTAGTTTGCTTTTCTTTTGGGGTCGTCTTTTGCTCAGCAAGACTGAACAAAGATGAAACAGTATTTATGGGGCTTTTAATTTTTATTGTTTCATGTTTATATTTTCTTGTTCTGATATATTTTTATTTACTATTTTGAAATGTAACTTCCCAGTTCAACCTCTTTTTTAGTTTCTTAAAGTAAATGCAATTTATGTGTTGAAGTGGCAAGAAAATACAGAAGGAAAGAATAAAAGCAGTGAAATTTTTCATATTTCAGACAAGAGCAAAATCTTTATGTAACTTGAAATATTTCCCATGCTTGCTTAAAAATCCATAAAATGAGCAACTGTTCATCAACTTAAGAGTTATATATGCGAAATCTCCTGCACTCAAGTCAAGGCCAACGCATGACTGAAGATTTCTAACCATTTGTTAAATTTCCCACTCTACAAGTGCCAAAGGATTGAAGAGCAAAAATGAACAAGTGAAGACAAGGTTCCAAGTCACTAAACTGTAGAGACATTGCAATCCTTTTTGAAGGGAGATACTGCAGTTGCACTGTAGTGAGCAGAAATCTCAGTTGGCTTTACAGACAACACAGGATGTAAGATTTTGAACAGAAAGAAAATGGCAGAGGAGTACATATGAAGAGAAAAATAACAAGCAGCTCTACAAACACACCACAAACTTTTATGCCAGTACTGTTCAGCTACATGAAACTAAACATCAGCTGCCGAATTTACATTGTGCAGGTAGTCTGTTGACTTGATATGTGCTTTTATAAAAAAGGATCCAATTTGTATATATGACTAAGATACAGAAACTTGAGCTATTGAGGTAAACATACAGACAGTGTCTTCCTGTGCACACAGGAGTGCTTACTTAGATTGAAACTCTGACTAAACAGATTTAGTCAGCACAGTCAGCTCACAACAGTAGCTGAGGTTCCTATGTGTAAAAATGCAAACTCTTTTCAAACATTATAACAGTAGTGGGAAAATCAGATCTTTGTTGTTTCTTATTATTATTAGTTAAAAGCAATGAAGCAATGAAACATCAGATTCCAGAACTCTTTTCTTCTTTGGTTTTTTTTTTGTTAATGATGTGTTTAAACCTATTATTTAAGACATTTTGTGATCTGTCTGTAATTACATAAATGTCATTTCAATTTTGCTAGAATTCGATATAAAAAAGGCAACTGTACTGCACACAGGACTAGTTATGCACTAAGAAATGTCCTTCAGGTACCTTCAACAAGGGATAAGCAAGCTAACAAAGTTAGCCTTCCACTTTCAGAACACTAACCAGTCCCTAACCAACTTTCATATCACCCCTGCAGCATTACCATTCGCTTTTCATAGCTGAGGAAAGCAAGCCACAGAAATGTAACTGAACTGCCTGAGGCTGTGTAGTGATTTGGTAGCATGGAGAGATCTGAAGGTCAGAAGTTCCTGATTTCTTCCCCTGACCACTGTCTTTTTATGCTGCACTTGTCTTTGGTTCAGTTGTTTCAATTCAGGATGGGAGTCACTGATAGCACTAAACTGTTCCCGTGCTCTTAAATTTTATCATTTATGTTAAAATGCGCAGCTTCAGAGTGGAGGCAAAGTTCCACCATGGCTAAAATTATAATTTTCTAGACCTCTTAACATCTTTACCTTCCTGATTTCCATACTTCTGCACCCCTATTAAGATTCAGAAGACCTGCTGGGAAGATGCAGAGGGGCTGAAGCAGCTGAAATAATGCTAGACCAAAGGCTTCAAACAGTGACAAGAACACCTTTCCTATCTCATGAAGTATGCAGCACAAGCTGGATTTTGGGTTGGATTTTTTCTTTTTTCTAAACTACTGACCTAAATATTGCATTCACTTCATTTATCCCAAACCTTGTCCAAGGATGCTGGTTAGAAAATGAGAAATAATATAATGACTAAATACAAAATACATCTCTGTCACACCATTCAAAAAACTCTGTAGAAATCAATTTTCCTTTTTTTCTAGCACTTTCTCTATCCTTGACCTGTATTTATTCATGGAATACACCAAAAGTCTTTCCCTGGTAATAACAACCTTCACTGGTCCAATTTTTACAGGTGTAACAAACAAAAATAAAATTCCAGTGTCCCTTTATTTAATAAATTCACAAAAATGTATTTTTTTTTAGTGCTAATACATAAATATGTGTTCTTAAACAGAGATTTAATATAAAGGTGTAATTTACGTACCATGATACTAATCTCCAGCCCTACAGCAGGTACTTTATAACAGCAATAAGAATAATAGAGTGTTCTGCACAGAAAGTAAAAACCAAGAGGAAACTGGAAGAGAAAACGAAGTCAAGAAGAGCAAGTTTCTTTTTAAATTAGTTGTACTTCGTCCACATGTCTGTGTAGCTTTGCCAGCTTTCCACAGTAAGCAAGCCAAAGCCAAGAAGCAGAAACAAACGTCATCTCCCATTTCTAAGCTTCATCTCTGAACTTCCTGGCTTCTGTGAGCTTATGTCAATACCTCGATAACAATTCTGATTTATATAAGCTAAAACCTTATGGTTTAATAGTATTTTTACATGTAGCATTTTTCCAATAATCATGTCACTATGAATATCCCTATTTCTATATCCTATTTTCTAGAATCATTCTTTTTTCATCCTAAAACCCACATGGGAATGTGGTGCTCTCTGAAAACATGCTCTCTTAAATTAAGCCACATTAAACTAGAAAATGCTTACTAGATTACTCAAAAATCTTTCTTCTACACCACAAAAATCATGTCATTAGCAGAAGAAGTGATCAAATTTTGATGTAAATCTCACATGTGGACATCCTTCCAGTGCACGCTGAGATTACAGCTGATTGCAGCAACAGAGGCACTGAACTTGTGCGCCATCCTCTCTGATGTTATTGAATTGCAATTACTATATTCTCTTTCTGCTTCTTGAAAGAAGAAAAATCACATGTATCCAAGCTGCTACAAGACATTAAACCATAGATAAGAAATATATACCACGGAAGATGATGGAAGAATTTTTTAAACTCGCATTTGACTGGGCATTATGGGTTATTCTGCAGGAACAAAATTGCTGCTTGTGACAAATTAACACTCTTCCAGACACCACTTACACATCAGCACATTTGAGATTGTTTTGCTTTTATCCTCCTCATGCAACAAAATCTAAAAGCCAAGCAAGAACATATTTCATTTCACTGCTTCAGTAGCAAAATGAACTAGGAGCTTTACTAGTCTCATCAGTTGCTAGTTCCTCCTTGCACACAAAATTTATATTTCTCAGTGTCAATGTGCTTAGAAGAAGAGTGAACACAGCATTCAGAATCATTAGTCATCTTTCATGGTCTGGAGGTCCTTCTTGACCAATTTAGTAAAGAACAATGCTGTGCAAAAGAGACAGGATGGCTGCTAATGACAGGCAACAGTTCAATATTTTATGCCACCTTAAAAAAGTTTCAGTAACTGAAGGTGTTCTCACATTAATTCTTTGCATCAATTATTGACAGAGAATTTAATTTAAAGGCAACTAGTCAGTAACCTAGGGGTACTGTTTTAAATAATTTATAATTGCTGCATGGGTGTAATCATATTGCTATTGATTAAGATCCAGTCACTTCTACCAGTCCAGCATGTCTTATGCTAATTAATTTTAGTGATATCACCTTTTTAACTCTGTATTCCCTGGTAACAGGAACTCATTATTAAAAAATAATTTAATCAGGAGCAATCTTTTAAAGTGTATTTGATTAGGACTTGCTAGGATGTTGAAAAAGTGGATTTAAATGAAAGTAAAATTAGAAATTGAAGATGGATAAAGACAGTCTGCTAATTTCCAGAGAAAAGCAAGAATGCTTTAAAGAACTTAGATTTTTATTAGATATGGGAAAGAAGATTAAGATAGAGTTATCACTATTGCCCCTTGATCCTGAAATTATTACATGTATTAACTCCCACTTAAATCAATACAAATTTTGAAGATTAGTACCTTTCTAGTGAATTGCAATTCTCAGTATGGCCAGCCTAGGACCAAACTTAACAACCCAATAAAATACAACTTAACAGTCAAGAATGGAAAGCCCTTCACAGTGTATCACATCTAAGTCCTCAGTAGAGACTGACTCTTGCCTCCATGTGATCCACCATGGCAGATTCCACTTTTTCAGGCTGCCCTAAATCTATAAAGTGATTCCTCATACATAAAAAGAACGATCTCATTAACAATCTTAAATCTCTTTCAGAAATTCTCCTTTGCTAGCACATAACAAAAGGACAATTCAGGCTGTTAGTGCTTGATGAAACCTGCTGGCCACACTGACTTATCCATCACTGTATCATTGTTCCTTTGTGCTCTACTGTCTACTTCATGCATCGGTGGTCTCCTGTCATACACATGGATTGTAAACTTCAAATCAGGAACCGATTTTTTATTCTGGGTGACCACTTATATGGGGTTCAGCAAAGCAGAACTGCCTTGACCCTTAGGTGCTGCAGGAATACAGGCAATAACAGTATAGCAAAACCATCTCAAAGCATGTGAGTACATGTTTATTTCTCCAAAATTCACATCAGACATCCAATTCAAGGACTTCAGTCGATTCCATTAGGTCCAGCATACTCCCTTTTTGATGTTACTAATTACCGATGATAAATGTTTCCTGCACCTATAAGACTTCATCTACAAATAAACAATTTGAAAAGACAGATCCTTCAAGGGTATAGCCTTAACGCTTCCTTGTGAAGTCTGGTAAACTTATTCTAGGTTTTCTCATGAAGGCTTCAACAAACTTTACACAGGCAGTTTAAAACTGCAATGGAGGCACACAGGCATGGGAACAGTTGATGCTAAAGAAAATAGAACCTCTCTGAAAACAGCTTTTGTATCAAGTTTTTCTTCAGATAAGGACAGTGGGAAGAGTGCTACAAGAGCAGAATCAGAGAAAATTTTCCTTAATAGGCACAAATTTTTGGAAAGAAAGTTGATATAAGGATAAAAGTCTATCATAGGGAGGAAGAAACTGGAACACAAGGAGGAGGTAATAAAAAAAAATCTACTAAAGGCCTGTTTCTGATCTTTTGGAGGCTTTCCATTGAGATGAGGGTGCTGGATGGGAGCACGGGCAGAGAAGACATTGCATATATCCAATATCAGCAAGGACACGGGTCAGAGACCAAGAAGACAATGAGTATAATCATATCTACTGAAGTCAAAACATTTAGCCTATAAGTAAAATGACAAATCCTGTAATTTGAACTTGACACATGCTAGGAACAAACATCCACAAACTAATGCCACAGAGGACATGCAATCTTTGTCCCCGAAGACACCATTATGTAAATTAAATTGAATCTAGTCTACTTTGAGGTTTGCAATCAAATGGGTATTTTTAATATCAATAAAAATTGAGCTTTCCCCAGAGAATCCAAATCAAGCTGCTTCCGCAGAACAAAAGGAAAATGCTGAAACGTATATGCTTTTAAGACAACTCCATGCAAAACTGTTAGCAAAACTAGTACATTCAAATCTACTCTGACAAATAAACCATGAGGAAAAATAAACTGATCTGACATTTTTACTCTTTCAGAATAAAGAAACCGGAAGTTTGTGGATGGCAAGGAACACCTCGGTACTGGGGGGCCCTTGCTCAGGATGCACTGCCCACCATCCACACCCATTGCAACCAGCACTCACTTTACACATTTGGAGAAAAACAGCCCCAAAACACCAACGACTGCCTATGATTTATTCTGTTCACATGGTAGGGAATAGTGATAAGTGTAAGTGTCTGTAGTCTGTTAGACCTATGATTTTCACCTATGAAGCCTTTAATATAAATATGCTATTATGCACAAATGCTAAATAAATGATTTACACAGTTAAAAATCAAGGAAAAAACAAGACAATAATTAAGCAAGTATGCTTTGTTTTTTAATAACAAAATTGATGCCCCGTGGATCAACTTCATTGCTAATCTACCTTGAATAATGGCTTTGTTAACAAAATTGCAACTGCAAAGGGTTGTGTTTGACAGTCACACCTGGTAGTATGAGACTATATTTCAAACAGTTTGGAAAAAAAAAATACAGCATTAAATTTACTGAATACCTTGGCTAGGGTTAAGTATTTTATGCAGGCATCAGCATCTTTAAGGAGTTCACCTTTTAAAAGGAGCAGGTTTTTTGTTGTAAATGGCACTGACACTACAACAAGAAAGTTCATTTCACAAAGATGATTCATTAAGAAATAAAATATTCATGGCTGACAGCTTGAAGGATCGCCATACAGTTTTATTCTAATGCACCTGTCCTCTTTGTCAAGTCCAATATGGGATGTCATGTCGCCAAAGTTTTATTTAGAAATTGTTTGTCAGAGTGAGCTTTCTAATGTGAATGAAAAATTCATTCCCTCATTAAGAAGATTTTCCATGAAATGTCTAGGATTTTCAATGAACACCAGGACATGAACCAATTACTGTTAAACACTTAAAGAGACAGTGTCCTGGCTCACTCAGCAAAACCCTTAATGCACAAGTATATGGAAAGAACTCAATATCTATCAGGAAAACGCAAATGAAATATCAGTTTTATTTTGGTTTATGTGCTCCTTCCTTCTTTCCACTTTCTCTCTTTTCTCTCCTCTTTCTTCTCTTCTCAGTGACAAATGGAAAACCATGAAGTCTGAGAGGTCTAAGTAAAATGCAAATACAGGCTGCTGAATATTTGTATATAACTTGAAGGACAAAAACATGATATAAATTTATAAAGACCTGTATTAATTAGTCAAAGAGGTGTAAAGCTGACAGCAAAATTTCATTCAATTTCTTACTTTATTTGATGAAGTCTTCTCCAATCCTTTTTGTTGTCTTTTCCTGAAAGCCAACCAAGCCAACACCTGCCTCAAGCCCTGAACTTAGCATAGGACCGACACACTGCAAAGAAATAGGCATTAACCACATCACTTTCTGAGGTATACTTTTACCTTCATTCTCACTGCTGACTGTTTTCATTTATGCAATGAACTATGTCCTGAACACTATGTTTTTTTTTGTTAAAGAAACTTCTCTTGGACTGACATGGGACCAGGTCTCCACAGACATGCACTCTTTTCACCCAGATTTTTCCAGTGTGAAAAATAATTTAGCTACCTAGTCCAGACTTCAGGCTGTAGGCAGCCCACTGGGAGTAGAAGCTGGGCTGCTGGACACCTGGAAACTTGGGGCTTCTTATACCTGGTCTGATCTGTTCCCTGTGTACCAGCTCCTGCCATAAACATGCTCCAGATCCGCCCATCCCATGGTGCAGGTGGTCTGTGTACTTGTAGTGAGTCTGATACATCCTGATTTACAGCTCATTCGCTGCCTGTTGGAGCCACCATTCCTGAAGGAGACAACCTTTCCCGAACGCTATTAAAAAAACCATGCATCAGTGTGGAAGGTCTCCAAATACAGGTCACGTGCCTGTCTGCAGGGACAGTTGTGCTCTCTCCTCACCTGACAAGCAGACAGAGGTAGGAGGATGACATCCCCCTCTGCAAACCACAGTGCGGAACTCAAGAACTTTCTCTCCTGTGTAGAGAATCTCAATGCTTACTTAAAAAGCCTCCATTCTTCAGTAATTCCAACAAGTAGCTTTTTACCTTTGTAATAAATGTTAGTAGCAATTGGAAATCTTGGAAATTCATGCCATGTAGATTAAACCTGTTAATATCTGAAAATAGTGATGTTGTTTCAGCCACCCAAATTCCCCACTTCTAAAGAATTCTTAAAAAATTGGGGGTTTATGTATATTAGGGTTCACTTTGAAGCTGCATGTGAAGCTAACTTTCCTTGCACTTACAGGAATTTTTATATGTAATCTATCTTTTACAAAGTATAGGCCATTAAATTTGTGCAATGCTGCCCATAATTACTTTCACAGGGAGAATAGTCAAGAACTATTTATATTCTTTTAAATTTGTTAGTTTTGTTCTATACTACAGTAGGAGATATTTCAACAGATGAAGAAGTGTTTTCTTAGACGATCAATATTAATTTATCCAATTGTTATGGTCTCAAGAGCCAAAGCATGTTCTTATGCTAAGATGAAAGTGTTTATTCTGAGCAAAAGTTATTCAAATATTTATAAGACTAGATAATTTAGAAAAGAAAATACACATGGCAGGAGGCAACACTGAACCATATTTTCTTAGCCGCTCTTTCACTTTTTAAAGGTAAGAAGTTTAAATTGGCAGACGGTGTGATCAATAATTTCCTCACACAATTTTCAGATGAAATTTAAAGTTCAATTTGTTTTTTCTCTTGAAGAACTGATGCAGAAAGGGCTGCAGAAATAAGTCCACAACAGAGAATTTATATTCTTCTTTGAATAAAAGTTTTCAAGATGCTACAGAAAACTTCCTATCAGGGCTGCATATACCATATATATATATATATATGTATATATATATCAGTTTATGCTCCATAATGTAAAACAGAAAATCTAATAATACATAAAATCTAAGCCTAAGCAAACTGAAGGCAAATGTTAAGATCTTTCTGCCTTGTGATAACACTGATACGAACCAATCGTCCTTATTTATCCTAGCCCTTAAAGTCCATATTCTACTTCACATAGGTGAATAATTGAAAGCAAAAGCCAGAGGAAATCATTAATAGCTTTGTCATCTGGTAAGGTCACCCAGTTGAGCATCCTAATTACATAATCATAAATGCAAATCATTATTACTACAAACATGTGAAGAAAGAGAGTTAATACTTTTTGTTCCAAATTTTGCCTTGAAAAACCCTTTTTTATCACTTTACTTATGAGGCATACTTAGAAATTGCAACTATTTTAGTCCTTGCAATCTGATAGTACTTTTTCCTCGAAGTAATAATAGAACATGCCTTCCAGCTACCATTCTTTTTTAAACACTGATTGTAATACAAGGTACAATAAATTATCGCAATAACCTTTCACCCTTCTAGACCTAAGTTCAAACATAACTAATGATAGAAAGAAAATGAGTTTGTTATTTTAAGCTTAATCACGAGACAATTAAACTCTCACAAGCAATCCAACTGAGGTGCTCTGTGTTGGGTACGCTCATTTCCCCTCTTCCTGTCAAAAGCTCCCCAAAAGCCCCCACACAAATCACAGCAAACTCTGTCCCTGATTTAGCAACATGTATCAGATGCATAAGCTTCTCTGTGTGAGGAGCCCACTGAAAACACTGGGATTATGCAGGCATGCAAACATGTATGTCTGCTGAAACATTGGCAGAGCTGAAGGTAGCGGTCAGGAAAGGGTTATAGCATTCGAGAAACCACAAAACAATGAGACCGTAGAACACATGAACTTGTCCTTGTCTGCTAATGACAACGTTTTGAAAATGTACTAGTCTTTTAAAAGGGCAAATTAGGAGTTCTGGGGCTCTCAGAACCAGCAAACGCAGAAAATCAATTAAACTAACATGTGAAGCTTAAATTTATCACATTGTAAACTCATATTTTATGCCTCCACTTTAAGTGCACTTAGATGATCTCCTGGAGGAATTCAAGAAGTGTTATCTTATTTTGTGCCCAAAACCAGAAAAAGAGCTCCACTGGGCTTGCCAGGCTGTTAAAATTAAAATAGCTGTTTGAGCACAGCATAATATATGAGATGTTTAAGGCATTTTCCCCTAGAATTTTGGTTTATCTTCTTTAGTTAATTTTCTGAGATAAAATCCAGTTATAAATAACCTGGAGGCACTTTCAGTCTGCTGCTTGTGGGATGGCAAATCTTTAATAGCCAGAAATTCTGCCTCTTAGAGATCTCTTGAGGGAATAATAGTACTTTGAAAATTATCCAAAGGAAAATAAGCAAAAAGCATTATCAAAATTATAAAAACCTGTAATTATGCAGGAAGTTCTACTATATTTATAAGCTAATGAACTATCACCCATAGGCTTTTATTTTTTTCCTTTTTAAATACCAGCATTAAGATATTCATTGACTGTAATCAATACAAACTGCTTGTTTTCACCAAAATTGATTACATAAGACTTAAAAGTATACACTAAAAACATTTCTGCAGGATAAACCCCTACAGACATGAGTCACACCAATAAAGACAAAATAAATCTAACAATTAAAGCAAATGAAGCTTAAGAATCGAAGCAGAAATGCTCAAAAGTTTTTGTTTTCAGTACTCTACAATCAAGAGGAGTTATACCCTGACAGCATGTAAAACAACTGAAATATGAAATTAATACTTTCTCTAAACCAAAGACTACAATAACAATATCCTAGCTGTCAGCCATTGACTATATATATATAATTACCACAGTGCTTACTACCAGAAAAGTAGGAGGCAATTCAAAACAAAAATTGAGTCTGTCAGACTAGATACTGTAAGATTTATTCTTATCAAAGATCTGTAGCCACAAATAATAACTGAAGTTCAAGCAGTTTAAAAACAAATAAAGTTTGTGGAACATAAGAGCAATCTTTTTCCTCTTTTCAAAGGTCTAAAACTGCTCTAGAAATCTGCAAGTCAGTCACATTGTCAACATTAGCAAGGAAAACATCTGAAAACCATTCGGACAGACAAGGTAGAAAGGAACATATAATAGAAAATAACTGGTAGAGATTTAGAAAGGAAAATTGTGCCTAACGAGTCTCCTTGACTTTTCTGAGGTTACAGAGAAGGTTGATGGTGGTAGTGCAAATGGCATAATTTATTTGGATTTTCAGAGTGCCGGCAATGAAATTTAATGTAGGAAAGGTAAGAGCTACAAGGATGGACAAAAGACCTAAATTTAAGTATCAAGAGAGAAAAGAAAAAGAGATGGTTAGTAAGAGGAAATTAACTACAGCAGAAAAACCCAAATCTTATATCATGCAGATAAAGTCAATTTGTCTTGCTACTTTTAACTCAAGACAAATGATTAGACAAGTGAAAAAAAAAAGAATTTTAAATTAGAGACAATCAGACAAAACATTTTTTCATAGGGAGAATAATAAGTCTAGAAAGACTGTCAAAGCATATTTGTTGTCATTGTATTGAAGGAAAAACCACAATTTACTGGGTAACTCACATTGTTAAAATGCTACAAACCCTGATGATTATAGTCCTGCTCATACTTATCAATTTAGAATGACAAAAAGGAGTATTTTTTTTTCCAAATGGAATTGCACTCTCCCTTACCTAAAATAAAACGTAATGAAACAACACTGAACTGTTCATGTATGCAGTTTGAGAGATACCTTAAAAACTCCACTGAAGACATCACATTTGACAGGGAGAGTTTCTAATGCCATGCAATGCTGAGATTTGCAAAATCCAGATGTACATTTACTTTTCATTGATATTAAGCTCTCATTCATTAACTTAATTCAATGCTGTGGAACTCACAAAGCTGTAAAAGCTTTTGGCTAAATTTCTTTCTCCCTAGGATTTTCAAAATTTCAGTGTAAGCTGCCTGCAGATCTTTTCTGTACACGGAGTGGTGTGGCAAGCCTTTAAGCAATAGTTCAGACATTCTCCCAAATATTCATTAGATATTGCTCACATAAAATTCAGATGAAGCATTTCCACTACATTTTTCAATTATTCACAATCTGCAACATTAGCTAAAATAAGTAGTTGGAAATCCATTGCCAGCAATGTGTGTATTTGTGCATGTGCATGACAGAAATGCATTTTTTTATGCTGGTCCCTCCAAGATCACAAAGTAAACATTATGACTTCTCCCATGAACAATGAAACAAACATCTGCTTTTTCAATAAAAATATATAATTCTGAATTACCAAAATCAATCCAACTTTGAATGATTCAATCAACAGGATGAGAAGTTTCTGCGAATGATGGGACTGTACTTTGGAGATATGCAATCTGGACTGCCTATCTCTCAGCTCTCCTTTACCTCCTTAACAACTTTAGATGCATAAATAAAATCTAGGACATTCCATTTATATTTTTAACTTCAAACCAGGCATGAGAGAAAGCATTTTGCTGAATGTCAAACTCACACAAATATTATGCATTAAAAATGTAGTTGCAAGACCATTTTTTGAGGTTTCAGTTCCATTAATCACGTTGCCTCTAGTGGGGATCACTGGATTTCACTCTAAATAGTTTGTATCCATGTAGCATAGCCTACAATTGCCTTTTTCGTTTTTTCCCTCCTTCCTCTTCACTACTGAAAAAAAAAAAAGGGTAGCTCTTCACACTAGCAAGGATGAAGGCTGACCATCAAGACTTGCTGAAAGATACTATGGTGCTTAGCATTTTGGTAATAAAATGGCTGATGAATTTAAAGGTAGAAAAATGTCAAGTGATGCACATGGGAAAAAGAATTATGCAACTTCATATGACCGCACTAACTTAGGATGCAAGGGAAAGATCTTGGGGTTGTAACACAGTGCTGTGAGAACATCAGCTCAATGCTCAGTAGCCATTAAAAAATAAATACGGAATCCAGAATAATTAGGAAAGGAACGGAGAAGAAAAGACAATTATGTCACTGCACAAATTTATGATCCATCTGCATCTTAAAAACTGTGAATTTCTGGTACTCTGATCTTGAAAGATTATAACAGCAGTGGAATGCTACAGAGAAG
The DNA here is from genome assembly GCA_013401255.1 of Urocolius indicus. Classification (NCBI taxonomy): domain Eukaryota; kingdom Metazoa; phylum Chordata; class Aves; order Coliiformes; family Coliidae; genus Urocolius; species Urocolius indicus. The sequence continues at coordinate 1,085,116 of WBNH01011266.1, read as the reverse complement.
GGCAAAAAAGATCAGTAACTTCTGTATACAATTAAATTCTCGAACTCTCTCAGAAAGAAACAGCTCACAGGAGACATACTTGTGGTCTACAAAACCATTAGCAGCTTGGAGAGGGTGAATAGGGACAGTCTGCCTTGCTGGGTGCCATTAGACAGCACTAGCAGGTTCCAAGCTCCAAACAAGTAAAAGGAGTTGCTGAATTTTGTATGCAATATGAAGTTAAGCTGTTAAATCCCTCCCATAAGACATTGTGGGTGCTATACATTTATGAGACAAAAAATGACTGATTAACGTAAGTTACTAGAGACTGAGAGTTAGGGTAAAATCCTCTGTTTTCTGATTCTTCACCTCTTTCCACAGCTTCTACTGTTGTCGTTTGTCGAAGCAACCATACTAGACTGGTTTTAACTTTGATCTGACCCTGTATGAGCAGTTTTTGTGAAGAACTGCCACACAAGACACACCATTAAAAAAAAAAAGAGCTATTGAATTGAAAGGTGGGTGATGGACCAAAATGTGCTGGATAAACCTGAAGAATGGCTCAAACAAGTACTTTTTCCTATAAGATTTATAAATGGGCATGACTGTCTACATACTATCAATAACACATACCAAAAAGCCAGGTCAGCCTTTTTCCTTTGTAACATCCTCCTCTTCTTCTTCACCAAGTTGCAGAGTCTAACAAAGTTTGATTTCAAAAATAAATGCCCACAGGGACTGCACCCAGCTGCTATCTTACACCTGCAGCAAAAGGCACAAAGTTTCACTAGGACAGGCTCACTCTACAGGTAAATGATGATGTTAAATTCCATCTTTCCTTAGCCCATACTGCAAAGCCTTCTGTGTTGCAAATACCATACCATACCATACCATACCCAAAATGATGGTTTGGGGCCCCTGAGGAACAGACTCTGTTCTTTATTACTTTATTGAAATAAATGTAGTTTATCACTTTAACTACAAATGAATCAAATGTAATAGTTTAATACAATAATCGCCCTAAGGAAGAAATGGACACTGCAGACTGATGTCCAAATTACCCTGGGGGATCACTTCTAACAGGTCTTTGTATCTGCATTTGTATATGGCTGCTGTAGGTAGATCATTGCAAGGGGAAAACCCCTTTCATATCTCCTTTTCTCTCCTCATTTAGCCAACAGTCCCTTCATCTGTTACAGAAGACAACACAGTGGCACTGCTTTTTTAAACTGTAGTCTCTTGATTGACAAACACAGTCCAGTCAGCACGTGAGCAAAAATAATCAGATGACACTACAAATGCTACTTCCCCTTCATGGAAAATTCTACAGTGTAGTTACACTGAGGGTGACTATATACACCTCTTGTCCCTTCCTTCTGTACAGATCTACAATATTGGCATCAGCATCCAGGGATGGATGCAGAGCCATGACCATGTTCCCTCAACTAGGGAGACGTAGTTACCATGGAAAGTCCACTGTTTAACAACAATCATCCTGTTGGAAAGGCAGAAAACCACAAAAATCCATCCAAGAAATATATTTCTTTGGGGATTTTTGTTTAGTTATTGATCTCCTCATTCTCCTCAGTTAAAATGACCTTAGAGTGGATATATGCCAGTCTTTTTTTTTTTTTTTTTAATCTTAATTCCTCTTGTTATTCTTAGGGAAAAAAAAAAATCTTTCAGAATAAAGAGAAAGAGGAAAAGAGAAGAGCTCTTCCCTTCTTGAAAGCATTTTAAACCTATGTTTGAACTGACTTTCAAAGGAGACAGGCTTTAGTTATCCTCTGATACCGGGTCTGGTTGAACAGTATTCAACACCATTCAGCACCATCTTTTTTGAAGACTGTGTCTTGGTTTATTGCCAATGTCCTTGATCAGAGCACAGAAGCATTTACTTAGGAAAATAACATTAAATGGCAGCCCATGGCAACAATAACAGCTCTATCGCCAGAACACACTCGCAGAGGATGCATGGGTGGCTCGATGGCCCTGAACACTTAAGTACATTTTTTTTTCCTTTCAATTCCCTCTGGTACATTAATTTTTATTGATAGCTTATAGCTATGGCAAGTGGTCTTGGTTTTACTAACTTGCAGGACTGAAGAATATCACTGATGTGGAAAAAAAAAAACCCAACATAACAACAAGCTACCTGGCTACCAGGCTGTCTGTTTTGATTTTTGAACCACAAGCCTTGATTAAATTAAGAGGAACAACTCATCTTCCTTCCCCTACTTTATCTGCTCACTCATTAATTTCTTTTAAACATGAAAATTTCACAGAAGTGTTAACTGATTTGCTCTGCAGACCTGGATACAAAGTGTAGTGGATTTGGGAAATGAACACTTTCTTCTTTCACAACCTATTCTTAATGGGCCAGATGAATCCTAACGAAAATTCTGTAAATGCTGATGCTACATGAAACTGTAAATCTTAACAAGTTGCAGGCAGAAATAAAACAAAAATCACTTCATTGCAAAGAAATCTGATAGTACTTATTGTCATTTCATTTTCCTTGTCTGTATCTTTGTATTACAAAAATGCACCTGCTCCCTTAAAAACCCTATCTACTAAGACAAAGCAGAAAAACAAATTCATCTGATCATTTGCATCAAATAGCTGATTTGTGACAAAATAAAAAAATATTATAGCATTATAGACAGTTCCCACTGACCAGGTCTGTAATCAAGCACTTCTAGAGCCCGTGCTGGAGCTTACCCTCTGAATTCTGGTGTTAATGGATCATGCTGAGGTTTGTTTGTTTTTTCCCACTGAAATCTTAGGCGGCATTATGTTAATTCAAACTGAAAGCAATTTCTGTTATTTCTACATATGTGACATAAAAATGACCTTGGATTGTTACAACAGCAACACAGCTGCATATCGGTGGCAAGAAATCTGGAACATGCAGAGACTGCTGAGTCAAGCCTTTAGAAGTAACACACACATTAGTAATGTCAATGATACTTGAAGAAAAGTGTTTTTAAAAACCAGTGCATTACAAATCTTCCATTAGAAAAACCTGGAGCTCTTTTAAAGTATTCTTTCACTGAACGTGAAATTAGCACTATGTTCACATTTGGGTCATATTTTACTGTTCATTGTTACTGTTCACCAAATCCTACCATTAACCCTGAACAGGCATGAAAGAAAAGGGGTAATGAACAGAGCACAAAATATCCCTCTGCATATACTCCAGGTTGAGGCTTCACATAGGGGTATCAGTGAGTCATGCAGACTTTACAGAAGAAACACATTGCCAGCACTCATCCCTGTTGGAAACTCATGGTGACTGCACCTCAGTGCCACATCTACACAATATGTAGGGGACATGCTTCAGTTCACCCCTGAATATCTTGCTGAGCAAGCCAGAAGGAATAGTGACTAAATGAACATGCCCATTTCCTCTGTTTTTGCTGTAGTCCAATCATTGTGCTATTAGTAGACCTACTTTAACACTGCTGCCTTTTGATGAGTATTTGCCTTTGGAGGAAGTAACAGTGCCACTGAGTCTTGGCTCTAAAAGTGTCAGAAATCACTGCTAAACCATATGGAGCCATAGCATTCTCACCAGCACCACCCAGTTGAATTAATTGCTAGTAGCAGTCATTCCAGGGGCTCCAAAAGCAGTGAAATATGTAGATGGCTGCTGTAAAGATTGACTTCAGAAGCTGTGGTCTCAGCATGCATGTTCTGCGGAACAGACATCTCTCTTAAGAAGACAGTCTTTGCATAGTTTTCAGCATAGCAGAGATTCTACATAAGGGGTCTTTGGGCACTACAACATGCAATGAAATACTACTGATTGAACCAAAAAGACAGAAAATAAAACTAAGACTGAAAATGGGGCTTATCTTTACTCCTAAAAAACAGTGGGAGTTTGGATCTGATTGTAAATAATTAAGCTAAAAAAATTATTTCACAAGCACCTTCTTTCCCAATTAAACAATGATTACACAGTGTGACATAGTAATTACCAGAGTTACTCTCCATTTTACAACATATAAGGTGAGTAGTGCTCAAAAGGAACCTCACGCTCATGTACATACTGGACACACTGCTACAAAATGGGATTATATTGGGTCCAACTGCAGGAGATTGCTAAGGTAAAGACTTTTTAGAAAATCAGAGACATAAGCTCCTTTCATAAGGCATCTGATTTTCATTTATATACTCTCATCTTTGTTTTGCCTTTTTTCAACACTTGACTACTCTGAAAGGAGGCAATGAAACCCGACTAATCAGCATTTTCAGAAATGAATCTGATCTCCAGGAGCTCTTTGGGAAAAATGATTGAGGCACATAGTTTTTTTAGCTCTGATTAGAAATCTGCAATCAAAAATTATGTTTACATAAAGAAACTTAAATATTATCAACAGCATTTAGCACTGCAGAATTGGTACTAATGATGAAAATGAAATACTAGTGAATCTCATTTTAAATTTTTAATATTTAAAACAACAACAACAAATCTTTTTCCTTTTAACCACAAGAGCTATGACTTCCTGATGAAAATCCCAAAGGTATTTTCTTCTCTGGAAGGCATATTTCCCTCTAATTAATTAGGGTGAGGGACTGAGGCAAAGGGAAACGATGAAGTAGAACCTGATTGCTTTCTGCAGCTCTTGCTGCTCTTGACAGAGAGAAATTCCCCCTCTAAAGCTATTTTGCTACGATTTAAGCACCTGTTTACAGAGTAGGGCCCAAGTCCTTAATTCAGTGAAGTCTGTCAACAGGAGCAGCGAGTGTTTACAATCTATCTCTATACTGGCCAGATCCACTTGTTTTGGTATAGTAGAAAGGGTCAGAATGATTGTCATAAGGACGGTCCAAGGAAAATTTTTTTTTACTGCCTTATCTAAAACAAAATATTGATTAGGATTGCTTTTAATATGCTTCCTTAATTAATGTTTATTTTTCTTTTCCTTCAAGGCTTCCCAGTAGCTGAATTTTAGAAGCAGCTTATCAGCTCTGAAAATGTTCAAGTCTGTATGTAAGTTTTCCTACTCATATGTGAGGGGAAATACATTTTAGCTGAACTGAAAAACATCTTTTCTAACAGTTAGATAAAGAGGGAAGAGAGAGAGTGTTCTACAATCGTATAAAAAGATCTTGGCAAATGCTTCTGCTATACTTAGATTGAATAAGAGATATAGCAGATATTTTGTCATTTGTTTCCTGGGTTTTTGACTGGCTATCGCACTAAGGGAAGTGTTACCATAAACATTACTGAATTGCTAGAGGAAATTTTATTGTCTGCCAGATCCACAAATTGAAATCGATCTTCACTCCACCAATACTGGTTTTGCCAAAGTTTCTGCAAAGTAGACACAACAAAATATGGTAGCCTTTCAGGTTATTTCTGATTCAATTCCTATAATTTGTCTTGAAACTAAAGTTTTTTTTCTTTTTATCTGACTGCAACATATAATTTTAGTCAGCTAACACTAAATTAGACACCCACTCAGATTTATTATGATAAGAACATTCAGTAAGCTAATTTCAAGATGATGACTCCTATAAATTCTTATAATTTATTATTTAGTACTTTGGTTTTTAATCATTAAGTACGTGAAGACTTTGTAGGTCAAACCTGTATTAATGAAGACAGTAATCTATTTTTCAAACTCTCTGCTCCTCACCCACCTTTCAAATTGTAAATTAACAGAAATATCTTTAAACATATGTAGAAGAACAAAGGGAAAAAATGGGAGTATTTGCAGCACCATTTAGCTAACCATTCCTGAGATTGTGTCTATTAAATCAATTTCCTCACAATTTTTTCAGCTCTTACCAAAGGGAATGCTGAAATCAAACAAAACAAAAGATAGTCCTAAATGAGCAATTTTAATAATCAGAACAGCAAAAATGAATTGAAATTATGCAATCATAAGCACTAAAGTTTTCATTAGATTGTTACATTAGCACAAATGGGGTCATTTAGAAGACCTTTCTCTTGCTGGCCACAGGTTTCTGAAACTTAAATATTAACCATATGAATTTTTTAAGAGGCAAGTACAGATATCAGAGCAGAACTTCTTTTTCTCTCAAGCCCATCACTGGAGTACAGACTGCCTAACAACTGCAGTATTTTATGTGGGCAGTATTGGAGGGAGTTCTGTTGCAATACTGCCTCTGCCTATTTAAAATTCCCATTCTGATTTTACACATGCTGGTCCTCAGCACATATTGACCTTTTACTTATTATGCTACATCTGTTTGTTTTTACATCTAATGTTTTGTCCTCCATTCTCTGGTGCTTTTATCCTCCCTGGGACACTTAATCCTTAGAACAACATTGGACATTCTTTTTAGGAATGCATTGGGACTGAAGATCTGAATATATCACACACAGAACAACATATTAAACTACTCAAGAATGCTGTAAATCAGTTGAAATGTATTTTTAGGAAGAGCTCCCATAACTATTGAAGATCTCACATGCATTTATCTTTTGTCCGCTATTGTAAACTTAGTGACTCATTTGTTACTGGGAATAATAGTTGTGTCATCTATTCATGCAATTAATAAAGCTTTTGTGTCATGTGTAACCTAGTAAATGAAATTCACAACAGGAAACAAAGCATTGCAAACAAAATGCATTGCTAGAGCTGAAACAGGTTGCCAGTGGTTCACCAATCTTTTCCATTTGTAACCTTCCAACACAGGAACAAATATCCCAGGAAAAGATTTAATACAGTGTATGTATGAAAAAAAAACCCACCAGGATTGCAAAGCATTGTATTCAGTCTGTAGACAAACTCCTCACCTGTCAAAAATATCTTTGGTTTTGGTAGAAATCACCTTCACTTAGATGTATAGAAAAGAATGTGGAAGACTTCTAGAATGGCAATACAGGATTGAAAAACTGGAATCCTTTCGGCACTCACTGATTCACACATAGAACAAAGCACTGGCAATCACCGTGTAACTATGACTAGAACAACAGACATTAACTTGGGCCTTCATTTCCACAATTTTAACCTCTGGAAAAACACAAACACAGGAACAGTTTGGGTGGTCATACAGGACAGGAATGAAAGGTGAAATGATAACAAAGAAGAAACTGGGTTTGCTTGTGGCCCATAAAATAAATTAAAGGAATGGAAAACTGCAAGTCAGCATCTCTGCAAGCTTCTTAGACCCAAGGGGTGTAAATAAGCCATAGTCCAAGAAGAGGTGAGATCATGTCCAGAGGATGGAAACAAGTACTAGGAGAAACACAGCTAGCTGAAGGACTGAATTTTTAAGCTGACAAATTCATATTCAAGAAAACATGATAAAAACATGTAAGAAAGCACATGTTAGTCCTGAGACAATGCATGATGTGCCTGAGTTCAACCATATAAAACCACATGAGATAAAAATTTACCAAGAAGGTGTTAAAAAAATACGGGTTTTCCTAACTTGGATACTAATACTTTACACTAGATAGATTTCCCCCCTTTCTACATCCACTATCACAACTAATAGCAAACTACCATATCATTCACTTAAAAATCCTTATCAAGATTTTTAAAAGTAATTTGGTGTAGATGGCTAAACTGATGTCAATGGATTTGGGGGTTATTTCTCAAATCAAGTGGTATTATAAAAAGCATGAGTGGGAATTTACATGATAAGGAATGTTCTGAAGTCTTTTGTTTTGTCTTATGTTTCCAGAATAGGTATTCATGAGCCAAAGAGAGAAAAACTTTCAGTTTTCCCTTTCTGGAGGGATTGCTTCCAGAGACTGAGCAGGCAGCTCTCTTACAAAGGTCATTTTGTTCTTGGCTACGGCTGCTGGAGGGATTCACATCTGTAGTAGTTTAGGCCTGGCCAGCAACTAAGTGCCACTTGCTCATTCCTCCCTGCCACTGGTGGGATGGGGAGGAGGGTCAGAAGACATGGTAAAAGCTGAAATAAGGACAGTTTAAAAGGCCAACACAGGAAAGAAGAGAAAATAATAACAATAGCACTACTAAAAAAAAAAAAAAAAAGAGCAAGTAATGCAATTGCTCACCAATCAGAACCTGATGCTCATCCCCTTCCTGAGTCCTAGCTAGCTCCCTCAGTTATATACTGAGCATGACATCAGAAGATATTGAATATCCTCTTGGCTGGTTTGGGTCAGCTGTCCTTGGCTGTGGCCCCTCCACAGCTTGTGAAAATTAGCCCTATCTCAGCTGAACCCAGGACATTATAATCAGATTTTTAATGATGCTCTAATACTAGAAAATCCAAGCTTTGAGATGGAGAACAACTTCTTTTGTTTACACTGAGAACAAAACTGGCTGTGGCATGGCTGATTTTGGTCTGCAGACCCTTACTTGCCAGGGTGTAGACCAAAATCAACAAATCTTTTTACAAAGGCCACTGCACAGCTGTGAAATGATAACTTTCAGGCACTGCAGATTTGGGTCACATTTGACCTAATGATCTAGAAGTGAAAGTCTCCTTAATCCCATTACTAATGCTCTGACTCAGCCAGCTCCTGACTGTAAAAATGTCTGCTAAATTCCTTAGGAAGTTATGTTTTAATCTGAGAATATTAATTACCTTTAAAATTATGACTCCCCCATGATTTATAACCTCACAGAAACTATTGCATTTCTATATGTGGTTTTGCCATTTTTGCTTCTAAATACCTATCATTTTCCATTGTTTATTTCTCTTGATTGATGGTAGGGCTTTGGAGGTTTCCTATTTTGAGCTTTATAATTATCACTGGTAATAGAGAAGCTCTTCCTATTATATTCAGTGAGACTGCCCAAATTATTCATTGTAGACCATTGGTATAGGACTACAAGAAAATAAGAATTTATTTCCAGTCTCAGGCATATGCTAGATAAGAGGATGTATTTATTTCTCCATGTTTCAAAAGGATTAAGGTTTGAAAAAATAAATATCACTTAGCTTGTCAGCATGCAGAACATTACGGTGCTGAGTTTAACGTCCCTTTTCCTGGGTTAAGTACGACAAATCTGAAAACGGGAGGGAGGAAATCTCAACTATATCCTTACTCAGCTAAATAAATGAATACTATATATTTTAGCTGTTAAGCAGGTTTACAGAACAGACTGTGCAAAACTGTATCTTGGCTTTAACAGTATAACGTGCTTATTTACAGAAATGCTACAAAATTCCAAAAGTCCTTGACCCTTGGCTAGTCCAAGAGCTCACTGAATACATCATCTGGGTTTTGCTTAATTACACGTAATTAGGAAATGTAATTATGCTTTCAGTGTTACTCTGCCATTATGAGTGTAGTGGACGGCAATAACATTGGTAGGATACAGTTCCTGAAACAAAAAAGTACGGGCAACCTATGGAAACAGACAAAATATAGAAAGACTAGTTAACTTTAACAATAAAAAAATGAGCATTTTGCTCTTGGCAATAGACGAATACAAGTTTTAAAGGCATTTTGCCAGTCTTTTTGTTCAGAGCATCACTTAATGATACACTCATTTGCATCACCGATCTGAGCATCACCACATTATTTTTTTCTCAATTACTTTGATATGCTAACTTCCTAATGTAGTTATGACTTTTTATCATTATTTGATATGCTAAACTCCATCCAGGCCATAGATTAGTCAATTACTTTAATTGTATCACCTCTAAGAATGAAAACATGTTCTTCCCTATGCAAGCGATGCTAACACACCATGATTAGGAATGCTGTCTGAAATAAGCTCATTCCCAAAGCAAAATTTACATGGCTTGGTAATGTGGGAAGGCAGATATTTTCACGCCTTGATGATTGCCTACAAAAAACAGAAAGCAGATGAATGCAAGTTGACAAAACAGATATAAGAGAATGAGATCTGATCTTCTAGTACATCACGTTTCTGCTTCTTCTGTTTATCATGCTTTAACTGTCTATTATAGTAACTAGCTATAATAAAATAACACACTCAATTAAATATATTTGTTATTTGTAATGTTTGCTCGGTGCTGAGAAATATGTACTTTAGTAATATGGCATTTAGTCTTTCACTGGGCTTTGCCCTCCAAAACTTACGTTAAAGACAACTGAGAGGTCAGCTGTATTGAGTCCTGAGGCAGAATGTCTACAATGCTTTTGTACAGGCCTTGGGAGAATTGTATTCGTGGTGAATACCCTCTGTGTACTCATTGCAGTGGATACCCCCTACCCTTCATTCCTACTTGAGGATCAGGTTGAGATCGTTACATATTAGCAAGAATGAAGGTGGTTTAGTAGTGAGGTAGAAAGATGTGTTCATAGGCTGCACTCTCAATCTGCCAGAGAATTGCTTTCTGCCATTTAGTCACAGCTCTCTGAAGCAAGCTTCACCTTGCAGGTCAAATACAGATAAAAGTTCCACTCACAAATGCAGCTTTCAGTCATTTGGAGAGGACAGAAATCTGTAGCATAGAGAATGCCATGAGCCACTGAGAGATAATTGGGGTCATCCCTTAAGTAATAGCAGGATGTGAGGCCTTAGACTCATTGTCCAATCCCTTTACATGTCCAAACTGGTCTCATATCTAGAGGACTTCAGTAGAAGAGCACAGAAAGATGATGCTCAAGGTACATGCTATATGTGCTCAGCACCTCAGGGGTGTCTCCAGCTGCTACTCCACTCCTGCCACTGGTACTGGCAGCAGAGATACAGTCATCTTGGGAAACCAAAGGTGAAACAGGGTAGCAAAATTGATTAAGATACCTTTGCTTTAATCTCAACTGAAAATAGCAACAATTCTGTAGTAGCACTTCAATTGCTACTAAGTCTGTTTCTATGCAGGACAAAGTCTTAAATACTACAGAGTTAGGTTTATTTTGTTGTTACTTTTTAAAGAACATCACGCTCCATAAATGCTATATATAATATTTTATTAACAGAAACCAATGGTTTAAACAGTGACTACACCTTAAATAACACAGTTTGAATCAGACTAGAAGTAGTCTCATCTTTTCCTTTCAATTTTTAGCTGTGCTGGTGTGCACCTTTAACCATGTTTTGTTCCAGAAGTAACATCAAGAAGGCATGTGAAAAACACGCTCTGTATAAGGTGCCTATCAGTTTATCAAGCTTTCAGAGCCCTTTTGAAATATGCAGTAAGCAAGTGCCTCATACTACATTTATAAAATAAATGTAATATACACTAGATGTAATCTTGACTATTTTTATCTGCATTATATATCTCACTATCTAATAGAAACTACTTACATGTTATCAGATATAATTACTGAATATACTTACTATTTGGAAAAGTGTAGCAAAAGATATAGAATTAAGATAAAATGTAAAGGAATGCAAGTAATTCATTACTTTAATTGCTTCAAGAAGCTATGATGATGTTATTCTGATATTAAAATAAGTTCCTTAATTAATCATCCAATATAAGGACAAGGATCCTTAAACCCATTTTTACCAACAGCAATATTTTGACAAATACATTTTCTGAAAACACTGCGTACAAATAATAATTAGTTGTAATAAATGCATTTACAAACTGCATTTTCATTTGCCATTATACCTTCTTAATGAAAACAGTCCTCATGATGCTATTTTACTGTGATCCCTTGCTGCAAAGACAACAGCTAGCAACGGAATATTTTAAATATTAGAGTAAATCTGTGCTGGCAATTTTGAACACACTTCACTTGACAAAACAACGTTGATGGCAAAAGCATGAATAGCCTTGGCTCAAGAGAAGGGACCAGTCGTGAAGGCAAGGGGAAATATTTACAACTGCAGAGATGCACTTAGCAGTGATCTATCTCTTGAATTTTCATGGCTGGACATGTGAGTGCTTTGAAACATGTCCTAATCAAAAATGAGATTAAAAAACCATGCTTATAAGCAATTTCAAATGTTTCTCGAGACCTCAAGCAACAGACATCTGAATCATATAAGGCGAACACTTAGGACAAGAAGAGGAAAAGAAAATCACGGACATTTGTAAATTGGGCAATTTTTGTCACTACAACTTTATCTGAAGATCATTAGTGAACTAATTATTCAGAGAAACTCTTCATTACTTAGGTAAAAGAAACATTTCTAAGGATCTCTGAGCACTCTCTGTTGAAGAAACAGCACTTTCACAATTCTTATCCTGTATACAGCATTACATTGGAATTTATGACCTTACACAGAGGCTTTAAGTCCTACATACAGACTTTCTTATAGCTGGACTGCCTGGATACATCATCGAGGCTTTTGGTGGCAATGACTAAGTAAAAAAAGAGAGCAAGCCACAGAGTCTTAACTCAGGAGGGAACTGCCTCTTTTTCTATGTATTTTAAATATATTAATATGCATAAATAAATCTATAAATAGATACATTTTTCACATATGTAAATAAAATACTCCAAAAGCAAAGCCTTAGAACCATAAGCATTTAGGATTTGACTAAAATGGGTGTGAAATCAGAAGCCATGACAGAAAACATAGAGTACATTTCCCCACCATACTCCAATTCTATACACTGGATGAGCATCTGGATTTTAACAGACTGTACAACAAGATGTTTGGGGTTTAGTCTCTAAGGCTGTTCCCCTGATGCTGCTACACTTGTTTTAAAATAGGGTCTTATATTTTTCTTCTAGAAAGTTTCTATAAATAATGAAAGTGAAAACACTTTCAGGTTTCTAAAGGATTATTCTAAATACAAAGTGTTGTCTGTTACTCAGCAGAGCTCTATGAAAACCCCACAATTTGGCTTCAGAAATAAGAGGAGAAAAACCTTGCTGCACCTCCAAAGTGCGCAAGCTCTGAGCTGTGTCAAAGACCTTTGAACAAGCTTTATAAATGACATCCATATTTGTCCATTTTTGACTTAAATTGCTTTTGGTTCAACTGCATGCAGCACTGAATTGCCTTGATGCAATGTCATATGGAATGACATAAAACACAGAAAAAGCAAGTTGCTGGCTAGGATTAGGAAATAAAGGAGTCACGGCCCTCGTTCACTTCAGTAAATGTCGGAGGAAATGAAAATGAAACTTCTGTTAAGAGGCAATCTCTTCAAAGCTCGATAAGAGCAGGTGACATTATATAAGTCTCAAGTTTTTCATGTTATATTTAGCAGGTACAATGAAACAATTTACATACAGTCCAAGATTGCTCATGTTCCTTCACTCTTTTTCAGAGCAGAGAGACACATTCTGCAAATCATTAGGTTCTTACTGTGCAGCTCAAGGTTTAAATCCAATTTTACCCCTGAGCAAGGAATCTCCCTCACCATCTCTTTCATGCAGCAAAGTGGAAGATGAATTCTAGCATTTGGGAGGGATGCTTTCATATGCCCTAATCCTCTCCCTATCCATCCCATAAGCATGTATTTAAGCTTGCAAATAAGCATTTTATACATTTAAATGCCGTATTCTTTGCTTCAATACAGAGCCGGGCATTCGATTTTGACTTCCTCACTTTGAATTTGAGGTTTGTATTAGCATTTCTCTGTCTTTTACCCTTGACAATTGCTCTCGTATACCTTCAGAGATATTTGTATTGCCCCATGGTTTTTTACATCCTCTAGATAACTAGTCTCCTCTGTCCTCCTTATGACTCCTGTCTCTTACCCCCTGAACCCTCACATGTCACCAGCACAGGCCAACAAGCATTTGTGCAGCCATATCTCTCCCAGCAGAGTATTTTGAGTAATGTAACCCAGGTGCATCTCTGGGACTCTCCAGAATGCACTGTAATGAAGAAGCACTTTCAGGATTTGTCCTTTCATGGAGTCATTTCCCTTGTGGTAGTCCAGCTGTTGCATCTGAACTCAACCTTGTACCAGTTACCAGGAAAATCTTCCTGAATTACTCCTCCCTTACACCTAAACCACTTCTCCTACCGTATCACAGGTATTCGAATGAGTGGACAGATTATACTCAGAGATGCATAACATTTGCAAGTGCAATTACTAATTTATATGACATCCATTTTTTCCATGTATCCTGTAAAAAATCTTGATGTTGAAAAATCCCACAATGCAACTGAAAAGGTCGCATCATTTTCTGCATGCATATGATATCAGACAGAGTGGCTCTTGTGAGTCTGAGACTGAGAGACCTCATTAACAGCACTTGTCATTTGGATGCTGACTGTTTGCATGGATCTAGTTGCAGTATTTATGTAAATAAAAATAACTTAAGAGTTTGTTCATTGAAACAGAAGCAGCACCCAAAATCTAGGCATTTATTAAAACCACCAATGTCGTGTTATACACAGAAGCTTCTATTTCCATGAACTCCTGAAAGGTTTTATGTTTTTTAATCAACAATTAAATATTCACATGTCAATTTACAATAAATTTTGCTGTTAAATGCTGTTCTGGATGTTTTCTAAGTACATTATATAGAATGCATATCATGGATCAAGCTGATAATTTAAAAGAATATAATGTGCATACTTTTACAGATAAACTCAAATTACCTAGAAATTGCTGTAATTCCCACACAGCTATCACCTAGGTATTTAAATTTATATTAAGATAAAAGAAAATTTAGCTGAGATAAGGTTACAGGCTAACATCACTTCCTTATTTGTTTAAATATCTTTTTAATAGTCCATGGCTTCATACACCTTTAGAAACATCACCTCATACACATTTCTGTTCTTGAGACTGGGATGAGTAGGTGAAGTTAAGCCCTATAAAAATGAGAGGGAGATAGCTTAGGGTCAATTATTTTTAAAAGTACAGAGTTTGAATCCTGTAAATGACACTGAGAAAGAGATGCCAAACTAGAACCTTGAACCCTTCGTCACTCATTACTATTTAGTAATTATATTCAAAGTGCAGTAGTATTTAAGGAAGAAAACGTTTCCAAGGCAGAGTGAATTACTTTCATTAAAACAGTGCAGCTCACTTTTTTTTTCCTTTTCCCTGTGAGTAAAAAGTCAGAATTTGGAATCACTCTAGTTTTTCAGTGTGCATTTTCTAAGTCAGCTTAAATAAGAATCCATACAAGTTTAATTACAAGTGGTATATCCAGCAGTTTTCAGTTGCTCTGGCAAGTTTTCCCACTGCTTCCTATCAAGTAGACACGAGGTTAACAGGAGAACGAGGGCATTATTAATTTCCAACACAAGGGCCTGCATTCAGTGCCTCTAAAAGGGTGACTACAGGCTGCACAAACGATTTCTTAATAAATGCAGGTGTTTATATTATTATATTGCAATAATAGCAAAAGGCTTGTTGAAGGAGATAGAACATTTGTTACAATTTGAGTGAATACAAATGAAAACTAATGTTCATATGCCATATGGTAGGTTTTATACCATTACACTAATATTAAAATAGACAGTCTGACTTCATTCAAGACTGACACCTGTAAGAAATTCAAGAGAAAAAAAAAAGAGAAACACTACAATGCAAGGTACTGTACCTATATATATTGCACACAATGAAATATGCATAATTTATTTTGGAGCTTAATAAATATCTTGAATAGAATTACTGATTTGCAGGAGCCAGTAAATATCCTTAGTCTGAATTTAAGATGTCAACGTCTTCAACACCTAATAAGAGTTTTATCAAAGAAAAGTATATTAAATTTAGGTATTAAATTAATGTCTCAAAGAGACAAGCAGTTCAGATTTGATCACACACATTTTATTAGGCAGAGCCACAGCTTTGTACATCTGCGTATTCAACTGTGGGAATAAGTGAATGCTGCCAATGGAATCCAAACCAACTCATTGCTTTGTTCCTGTGAAAATGTATGTCTTTTATATGAAGTTCTATTTCTAAGACAACGAGTAGCAGTTTTTAGCAATGAAACCCCATCTTTCCCAGCTGAACAGGTGAGCTGGTGCATGGGCAGAAAGAGAGGGCAGATGATGGGGAAGCTGTGCACCTGCCAGACACTGCAGCCCCTTACAAAGCCCAAAGCTCTCTGAGATTTCTCTGTGCACTCAGAGGGAAATGTAATGTGAGCATAAAGCAGGAGAGTTTTGTGCGAGATATGTGTGCCCCAGTCTGGCACAGTGCTCCCTCTCACACATCCATTAGCATTGCCCATGCAGGTGAAAACACAAAGTGGCTCTGTGCAGACTACAGCAGTTTGAGATTTTTCTTTAACCTGACCTCTAGCAAGAGGTACTTAATTTAAAGCAGATATTTCACAGGTGCTGTTTAAGGATCGCATGTCTGAAGTGACACCTGTGAGAGTGCACACAAACTGGGAACTGAATGGTGGCACACAGGTTTGTGCTTATTAAAACACAGAAGTGGCAAACGTAGAATTCCTTCTGAAAGCATGACTGTTGCAAGTGAAACATATGTGAAAACTGAGGACAATAGAACTTCATAAACTAGTCTCAACTCAAACAAGAAGCAATGGGATTTTGCATATCTATAACTGTGCACTCTTTTTATCCTGTGCTAAGCATATGGTTGCATTCAAACTCAGGACATTTTCATCACAGATTTCAGGATTGACTTTGCATAAGTCATTTGGCCTTTGTTCAGTTTGAATGCTGCACAAAAAGCTGCGTTTTTTCTTTCTTCTTTTTTTGCAGTAGGCAAATACAATACTCAGACTAGCATAATTATTTATGTATCCAGTAGACATGAAAAAGACAAGATCACAACCTTTACATCCAAATCATGTTCTACTAATACTACTAACATTCCATCTAACATACTTCGGTTTGGTACAGTGATACATTTGTTTGCAATGATTGTTACATTGCTTTTGATTAATAATTAAAGAAAGATGCCTAACCCAGGAGGAAATGTTAGGGAATGACAGAAACATCCATTTATGATGGCAAGGAGGTAAAGTAGTACAGCAGTCCCAAGAGATCAGTGACAGCTCAGATGTTACCTCCAATACATGCTGATGCCATCCTCCACTGTCAAATAAAACTGAACAGCACAATGGAGATATGTGACCAAAACTGTCAGCACCGATAGGTATTGCAGAAATCGTATTAGGAAAATGGATGTATGAAGATTCAATTTTTGGACTGTATAAAGGTTTAATTTGGCGACCTTGTAGGTTTGCCACTGGAAGAAAGAAGAGACCCCACAGTATTTAAAGAAAAAGGAAAGAATAATCTGTTTTCTAGCCATGTATATTTATCCCTTTATTTGTGATCCAGCTGACTGAATATAAAAACTACCTTGTAGAACATGACACCTCTCTGTTTCACTTGTCTCTTCTTCTTGCATATAACGATCAGAATCACTGCTTGTGATTCTTTTTGCACTAGTGTTGGGGAAGGAAAGGGAAATCCTCATTTACAATTTTATGACAGTGACACAATACCAATAAGTCTGAGGACATCAACATGTTTTCCTGCACAAAGACAGCAAACAAACTTGATAATAAAGTCCACAGGTGAAATGGATGCAAATTTAATTGCTGCTTATTACTTTGGACCTTTGGGCATACTTGCACTTCACTTGAATTATGTCTACTAGGTCTGAAGATTTTTTTACTGAGGCTGTAGGTAGACAGGCTTACCTGCATAAAGACTAGGACTACTACCTGCTACTTCTCATGAGCAATGTGTGTTCTCACGTTTCTCATCACTGCTTGACTGCCTTTTCCTGTCTTCAGAGATGGCCATCCCCACAGTCTACCAACAGAAAAGATGGCAATAGAAAATTCTCTACTTCATTTTGGTTGTCTGGGTTAGTGTAAACTTACAATGCGCCAGTGCTCCCAACTCAGCCCACTGTGCATGATGGGGTTCCACTCCCCCAGGAAGGAGACAGGCAGCATAGGAAGAGACACTTCTGAGTGAGAGAGGATTGTATTTGCAATCCCAGATCTAGTGTGCCCACAGCCTTCAAGGACACTGATGTTACAGCAAACAAAACTTTACACCTTTCTAAACACATTCATCATAAAGGTAGCCTGCATTTTCCAATTTGGTGTGATATATGAACCCAGGATTAATCAGCATGCATTGGAGAAAAAAATATAATCAAACACATCAAAATTATTTCAAGCACCTGCACAGTATGTCTTGATTGTCAAAACACATCTCTTGGCTGACAAATGGTAACAAGATTTCCTATTAGAAAAAACATACTGCTGATGGACTTAAATTGTACTGCCCATTATGTACCGCTGTCACCTTTTTTCACAAGACCACTTAAACAACAAAGTGATAATACAGTGTAGAACCAAATTTATCACACTTCACCACAGCCTTCTACATTAACGTGAGACATAACAATGCAGCAGGCTCAAGTGCAGCTTCCTTCTGAGTGATATTTTAATACTTTCACTGCACTGCTTCTCTTGCGGGCTTTGTCAATAACTTCCAGAGAGAAAAAAGATGCTCCCTCTTCCCCTCCCATTCCACGGACACTTGCACAAGCACATATGGCAGCACAGCAAATGCACTAGGGAATTAAAAGTCAATACAGGGCTCTCTGCTAGTTCATACATTGTTTTCAACAAGACTGCAAAGGTGAACCTGAAGGTAGCTTTTGGCTTGAGAATCAGAATTTAGGTTATTTATTTGTTTGCAATGATAGTGATGGAAGACCCAGAGGACGGCTGCTCATTCTCCTTTACTACGGTCTGTTAGCTCCAAACACAGCAAACAGCTTGCAGACACACTTTGCCCTCTACAGCCAGCATGGGTAACACTGATGTATGCAGATCCTTTATATAAGTATAGTTGGGGCATAGCCTTTGAAATACACATCACACAGACTGTTTGTCCCATACAACGAGGTGTTCAGCCCTTGTTGACTTTGGAAGTTACTGCAATTTACAGCTATGCAGTGTCACATATTTGTCCCCTTCGAGCCTACTAAACACATTATTACAGGATAAACTTGGGATGCAGTAGCTTCAGATCTTAGCACACCTGTAAAGCGGCTGTTACTGCTATATCCTTAATAACAATGGATCATGGCCTGCTATAATTATCTGTATGGACCAAGGAGAAAGATGGAAGTGATGAACTAGGAACAATGACAAACAGAACTCATGACAGCAGTAAACATCCCATTCAGGTGTTATATAGGATGGCTAAACAAGAGCTTGTCAACAATTAGTCATGTTTCTCTCATTTGCTTTTAAAAGTACTACATAATTATTTTTTAACTGCTATGAAAGAAAGGATGGGACTTCACATATGATTTTTAGCCCAGGAATATGATTTTGCAAAATGGCATTAAAAATAACTATGGGAATGTAGCTGTCCTGGGATCTCTTCTGTTTAGTGATATTGGCTAAGCTGTGCTTCTAAGTGGAAAAACACAAGCCCTTTTGGAACAATGTGTTTTAGAAGGAGGTGGAATAGAGGTCATATTTGAACCAAAAATGAGAAAAGAATAAAAAAAAGCCTGAAGAATACAATTCTGTATTTAAAAGCCTTTCTTTACCTGTGCATTTTACAATTTTTTATGTTTATTTGATTTTTATTATCTTTATAATCAATTAATTATTAAAACTGACCAATGTGCAATGCAGGTCTTGTATTCCTGACATTTTTACACAAAATCTGCACAGATTTATATTAACAGTGTTGAGCCTACACAACAAAACCTGTCTTGCACATCACAATTCTTTATTGGCTCCTTGATTATTCATATTTTCACATTCGTGGATATTTTCAACCTTTTATAGAATTATTACATTAATAGAGAATCAGATACAAAGTCTATAAATGTAATTCTGAGGTTCTGACTTATAACGCGTAAACCCAAAGCATTTCAAAGTCATTCTTATGCATCTAAATTTTTCTAGCCAACTGCAGCCTATTTATTTAAGTTTATGCGACCCCTCAGGACCCTGACAATGACTAAGCACAATAGGGACAGTTAAGAAGGGCGTAGGTAGAAAATTAACTCTTATTGGCTTATTTTTGTTGGTTTAAGGCAGAACCTGCACCTTATTTTAAAGCATTGTTATTCCCCACCTAACAATTCAGATAGAATGAAGATATAATAATGTGATAATCGAGTGCCTTCACAGAGCCCACCAGTGCATTACAACTCCAACATGCAGAATGCAAACATCTGCTGGCATCATTAAACCATTTCTATACTCTACATACCAAGACTTGACCCTGTGACCATTTCTACCATTAGATTTGAATGACCTCAGCAAAAGAGCTGAAAGGCCAGAGTATTAATTCACAGAACCACAAGCTCAATTTAAGATTTAATTTGAGATAACTAAGAGCAACTGAAAGTGTATTCAAACTTATAAGTGCAGAATAAAAGATCTTACCCTGTTTTTCAAGTTAAATATAAATTCAATTATTTTTAACAGATTTATTCACAACTTTACAAACAAGGCCAGAGTTTTTTCAGCATACCTCCAGCTTAATATCTGGCAATATGATGCTTCTGTTTAGCTATTTTTTTACTTATTTATGAATGTCTTTCCTACAGGGATTTTTCTGCATTCTGATTACATCCCTAAGGGGGGAAAAAAAAAAGCTTCATTTATGAGCTATTCCCACCACACAGCTTTGAAATGCTCACTGTTATTCTAACTTAAATTAGCTAAAAGCCTGTTTGTTCAATCACGATGGTTTAACATCTAAAATCTTAACATGACAATTAAAATAGCTGAAAAATCTACTATCCAGTGCATAAAAAAATTATACGGTGTAGAAGATCTTTATTCATCTGGATCTTTGGTACATTTTACAGTGCAAGTTTTATAGACACATAATGCAGGTACCTGTGCACACACTTTATCACTAGGTCCACAAAACTTTATAAGTGAAATAGACACAGAGAGACAGAGCTGTGTGCCAGGATCATGTTACCTGCTCTCTGAGCCCAACACATCTCCTGAAGATTCATCAAGAGATCCTAATCCTTAATCTGTTCTGTTCATCCGGGGGTTTTTCATGCTTATTACATCAGCTCTCGCTTGTGTTGGGAAATCGTAGTGCTAAGATTACACATGAATCATTTCACTGACCTGGGTGCAGGATAAGCACATTAGTCATGTCTGCTGAAGTCATGGGTGACATTACAGTGCTTGTTCCCATCATGACAGAGCCCTGCTCTGGGCAGAAGGCAAGGCAGGCAGACAGACAATAACATAACCCTTCATGGCAAAGAGATTGCTCCCACCTGCACAGGACAGACACAAATACCTTCCACTAGCAAAATCCATTCAGTTGAGGAACTCTGGCTGGACTTTGCCACTGCAGAATAGTGCAAGACTATTTCATTCTTCAGTGCTTTGCCACCTCCATGTCATCCATGAGTTTGCTATGAGACAATGCTAGATAAACTCATGAATTACATCTTTGCTTATTTCACAACTAAATGTAGCCACAGAATTGATATAGCAATGGCTACACTGCCCTCAAAGTTTATTTTGTATTGTCTTCTGAAATCACTGTTCTTAAGCCAAGCATTTTTCAGATGAGCAACTGTATATCCTGGTGAGCCTTATGCCTGACTAGTCTGGGACACAACAAAATATAATGCAATGTACATCAGGAAATTTGAAATCACCTATGGAAAATCAAGGATTATACTGGAGTGAGATATAATCTTCACAAAATTACAATGACTTCTTAGCTCTGTGTGAAAATGTTTTCTAAATGATTAGGACATAATACACACGGAGTAAAATTACTAAAAAAGCACAACTAAAATCACAGCTCTCTAGTGTCACCAAGGTGAGCATCACATAGGTCTGTTTAATGCAGAAATGCTGCACAGATTTTTGCAAAGAAAGAGCATCTTGTTGTATGAACACTGCAATCAAAATGTAAAGGGTCAGGCACACTGCTTGCTTACCTGAGGGGAAAAGAATAACAGCTATGCAGATCCATTTAGTACAGTATCATATGTAGCATATCCTACTTCTTTTTCCTTGCCTTCTCCCTTACACTCCTCCCTGATTTTGAAGAAAAACATTTATCACTTTTCTCCTAGGTGCAAAAAGTGACTATGGCTAGGTAGGGCAGGTTAAAATTTTCTTTGACTCCTCAACACATTTGTCATGCAGGCTGTCTGCCTGCTGAGGAAACCTTTTCACCTCAGGCTTATTGTGAAGACATACCCCATGAGAAAGGAATAAGGTGAAAAATGATGATGTCACTAGGTTGTTGCAAGGTTAGCACACCCTTAAATGGAGTAATGGTGAACAAAGCAGCTGCTCTGCTCCCTACATACATGACATTCATCCTCCCATCCTATAAAAGCACAGGACTCAGTGAGGACTGAGCACAAACTACTTGTTGACATAATTAGTGCTGGCTCAAGAGCTCTTTTTAATAGCCAAGTTGGATGTATTTTGCAAGCTTTCATTGGCAAAATTCAAGTAAAGTTCAGCCAAGTTCTGTATCTATTTTGTTTTGTGTCTTAAGCGTTTCCCAACTTGGAAAAAGGAGCCAAAATATTCTGGTAGCTTTTCAGTTTTGTGGTTGTTGATATTTTAAGATGATATTAGCTTTTCAAATACACAAACAGTTTGAGGAAGTGTAACATACTAGAAGGGGAGAGAGATTATAAACTCACAAGAATAAAAATACAGGAATAAAACTTATTAATGAGTTTTGGCTTGCTAATATCTCAATAGCAGGCTTTTTGTGTACAACACAAGGCTTTGAATCGTCTGTCCCTTGAGCCTTCCTCTATCCAGACAGAGATGAAATTACCTCAAACAAAAGTGAAGAATTGAAAGACACTCTTTTTCCATCATGTCTTTCCTTCCTTAGTTTCATTAAATGTCAAGTAAATTGTCACCAATTTGACTTCTGCAGTTTTATATAATTGTGTTTGGATTGTGAGACAATGAATGTTTATTTGCCTTCTGTGCAAAGCTTGTTCCAGTTTGCCAGAATTCAGTCCAGAACTTTTAGTTGCTCATAGAATATAACTTAAGTGAGAAAGGTTTTTTTCCCCTTATTCCTTCACATTACTTCAAGTCTGCTCTACTTTGCAAACAGTTCCTGAATGCCTTGGTAAGCAAAATTAGATAATGTAGTTTCATACTGCAATTTTAATTTAAAGGAAAGGAAATCAGTTAGCTGTGCAATTAAGCTAACTGTAAGGCACATTCTGTTATATTGCTTGGTGGCAATAATCCACCCTTGGGTCATATTCAATTGTTTCACTTTTATCAGTGACATAATGGGGTATCCTATTCCACACAGTCGTTCGTAATGGATTTACTAAAACATGCTTACAACTGTTGCAAATATTAACACATTCCATGCTGCAGAAAAAAAGACCAGTTCTTAATTACAGATTCTCCTTTAATATTTTTAAATACATCTACATTGTTATTCAGCATACAAGACACAAACTAAACCAAACCTAGAAAAACCTTCAAGGTGAAAATCTATTCTAAAACTTCCAGTCTTCCTCACACTTACTTGTTGTTATTTGGAAAATGGCAATGTTAATGACTTTCTTTAAGATCTCATTTTCTCCTTTCTTATCCCTGACACAGATCTGGCCTCAAATGCTGCTCAAAAGAATCCTTCTCACTGACTGAAATAAACATGGACTTAAGCACATGACTTACTGAAACACTGCAGAGTTAAAGCAAATCAACAAAGCCTCCACTTTTCTATAGAGACAGGAATCTTTGTATACCTATGAGCAGATCACACTTTGTATTAAATACGTGATGGTCTATGCAAGATATTGTATATATGTGTATAATTATGTATATATGTTCAGGATTAGCACACGAAAAGACCAGATTTTAATGTTACATCAATATTAAGCTGTTCTACAAAAACACGTGCTTCAGCATTTCCCTTGTGATTAGTAATAGGCAAATATATAATAAGTGTTATTCTGTTTCATGATCAAAACTATTTTCAAAATAGTCATTTTGACATTGCATTTATAACCAGATTGTCTCATGATTTCTGTATTGGCTTTGTGTAATAAATTGCAACGGTGAAAATTAAGGATATGCAGAACTTACAATGTTCTAGAAATCGATGGCATGTTTTGTGATTCATATGCCATTACTAACATCAAACATCGACTTCTCAATTAAAAACAATACATTATTTTCACAAAGGATTGGAGATTCTTCTCCCCTCCTTCCTTCCCCCCTGCAAGAACATTATGCATTGGCCAAACAGGACATACATTCATACTGTGTGATAAGAGAATCACCCAATAAAAATTATATGATAACACTAATGCAGTCATTAACAGCAGACCTTTCCTCTACTAAGACAGCATAACTAAGCATATGGTGTATCTCATGGTGAATTGCAAATAGTCACATTCTTGAGATAGTATGCAATCTTCTGGCTTGTTTAATAAACTCTGAACTAAATTTCAGGCAGGAGAACACAAATGTCCGAGAGTAGAATATGTGGCTTCATTTCCACAGAAGTTTCTTTCTAAGTAACAAGAAAAATAATTAAAATACATATACTAAGATAAAAATTAACTAAATGTAGGAGTTGTGTCAACAACAATTGCCTGAGAGAAACCCCAGCCACCTTTAAAAAGCACTCCTTGGAAGTACTATTTAAACTGATATGCACTTAGCGTATTCAAGTTGTTCACTTGTATCCACAAAACTGTAAGTGATGCTGCATTTGTTGGTCCCTATCAAAAAAAGTAGTATATGAAAAGTAATCCTTCTGCATGGAAAAGGCTGTTTTTGTCCTCCCAAGACAACTTAGAAACTCTTGGTGTAGTTTTTTGGGATTATCACAGCTCTGTGTACACTAAATATTATGATGTAAATACAAATCCTATTGTTTCACTGTTTGCTTCCCTCTATTTCTCATGAGACTCAGTGCTATAGTGAAACTTTGCTTCCCCGCTCCACCCCACCCCCCCCCCAGTCAGAAACACACCG
>WBNH01011266.1:989992-1060374 GCA_013401255.1 Urocolius indicus | reverse complement strand
CCCCCCCCCCCCCCCCAATTAAGAAGTCAATCACCTTAACTTGAAACTGTCAATTCAAACATCTGCAAAAATCCACAGTAGGCTCTAATATAGTCACCGTAACCTGCAGGGAAACTGCGATCTGACATACAACTTGGCAATCTAACCAGTAGAGAAATTTGACAGGATAATTTGGATAGGTCCTGGTAAATTCATCTAAATGCTTATTTCTGTTTAAAACAGTTTGTGATGACCAACGTGGTAAATCTCAGCCTTAAGAAAATAGACCATCTGCCTCTTCAACAGCATTGTCACTTGGAAGACTGAGTTACAGATTAATTAGCTGTACTTTATGCAAAGTAGATAACGGCAAATAAATACTTTTTTAATACAAATTCAACTAAAGAACTAAATAAACCTTTTTACATTAATAGGACACTAATTTTGCCTCATCTTATCTCTGCTAAGTACTACTGCATCCTTCAGATTATTACTTTTAAAAATAAATCACAGAATAATTTTGAAGGGGCAAAATGGTATGAATGCTGATAAATGGCTGAAAGCAATATGATTTGTGTCATTATCAGAGGATGTACTCTCACTATCCCAAGTCCTTTCATGACAAGAAAAGTACTGAAATTCAAAAAATGTTTAATAAAATGTAAACCTTATAATCTTCCAGGTATTTATCCTGCTGCTAATTACTTCCAGGGGGCCTGGCACACATGTAAAAGAGCAATGGATATCAGCAGGGAGCATTTGCTAACTCAAAAAGTTAGAAAGACCACTTTCCCTAGAGATAAATAGCTGTTAAATCTGTCAACTTAAGCCTTAATGCGTAACATCTAAAATAATCTCTATTCTCCTAACAGACAGCCTGTATGAGAATTAATGCAGTACTAATCTGGTAGACAGCTACTGGCAAGAATTTAAGAGATACAAGTCCCCAACCAACTCAGTCTGACCAACTGTTTTGGGAGGTTGCTGCCAAAAATGACTGCTTCACAAATGAAGATGCTAGTTTTTTTTTTTTACAATACTAGAAGATTTTTAGCTAAAATTTCAAGTAGTGGGGTTTTGTCTCACTCTGACCCTGCTGGGAAGTGATTTGTGTCCTGTATTACTGCACAAACCTGTGCATCCAGCCCTATACACACACCTGCAGACACACTCCCAGAGGACTCTGCTACTTCAAACACATCGTTCAGATTAGTGGCAGCTCACAGTGTCGCAGTGCTCAAGGTTGTTGGTGCAAATGTGTATTTGTTAAATATAGCGCTCAATTCCTCCCCTAAATAAGTATTTTTGCTGAGACCAAATATATCAAGTAATCTTTTGAAACTGCAAGCACTGAGTCCAGATTTGCTTGTATCACTGATGCCAGCAGACCCAGAAGCAGGGTAGCATTCAGCTAACCCAGGCTTTTGAGTCAGAGAGCTCCAGAACAAGTAGTACAATTTGGGATGCATACACACATGTCCATACATGAAATAAGCAGTGCTTACGGGGCCCTAGCAAGTGCTGTTCCCCAAAGGCTACACTTCAGACCTTTGTAGTATCTAATCTAGACAAATGACCTAGTCAAAAAAAAGCAACTGTAAACTAGCTGTGCTTGCTGACATTGCACAACTAGCAGGGGGAGTAAAATGTGAAGGAGGCAAAAAAAGAGAACAACAACAAAACCAAACCAAATTCAAACACAACACCTAGGGGTTGAGCCTCTTCCCTAACTTGGCTGACAGGACTCATGAAATTAATGTTGACACATGTAAAGTACCACACATTGGTCTGAAGTAAACAAATACCAGATAAATCTGATTGATTTAGAGCAGAAGGAATTCACAAAGAACCTTGGGGTAAACTCATCATTTAAAAAAAAAAGAAAAGATCAAGTGACATGGAAAAACAGTGATAGCCATCACATCTCTTCTATTTTACATGCTTACACTCACAGTTGCCTAGAATGGGAATGCATGTTCAGTGAAGTTAGAACAGGATTATTTAATACTCCAGCAAAGCCCAGTCAGAATATTGTGTCACCACCTTATAAAATGATATTAATATAGCACTTGAAAAGGTATTAAGAAAAGCAGGGAAGCTGATTCATGGACTAAAAAGTGTGAGCTTATAGGACCTAAGTTCACAAAGCTTAAAGAAGATATTTAAACAGGAATTTGAAGCGCATATATATATATATATATATATATATCACAAACCTTAAAGTAAAAGAAGCCAGTTGAACTTGTCTTTTTAAAGAAAATATATTAGAGACAATAATAAAAACATAAAGGAAATAGGTATTTAAAATAAATTGAGACACTCCAGCATAAAAAATATTGAACAAACTACCCCTCCTTAGTCAAATGAAGTCTCACTTTGCCACTTGAAAAGTACATGGAGGAAGGTATTTTCTAGTGACTGAATCTAGGTCATATGTTCTTCCAGGCAAAAGGCACAAGAAAAAATAAGATGGAAATAGTAATTAAGCAAAGCCCAGAAGTGTCCAGATGTGCTGGGAGGAGCTCAGAAAGCTTCTGCACTTCAGGGAAGTTGCAGCTCTCTGTGCTTTGCACTGCTGATGAATGCAGGGGCGTGGAAGAAGACAGACATTGCTTCCTCTCATTCTTATCTCCTTCTGGGACCAAAAGTCTTCAGGAGAGTTTCCTGGGCACCACCTTGCCTTCACCCAAGTTTAAGGGATACAGTTCTGAAGGGTACCAAGACAGGCCTAGAAATTCTTCTCTCCATTTGCTGCCTCTGTGCCAGCACTAGGTACAGCTATAATAAAGTGAGTCCCTATCTGCTAAAATAAAAGAGTGCAACCTTCAAGTGCTCGTTCATTTCTTTTAACCACCACTTTTCAACATTAAGGATTATTAACTTTAATGCCATTGGTGAGAAACTTTATTATGTTTTCAAGAAATTGCTTTAAATCAAAACTGCAGATAAGGCATTTTTCTCCCCTCAGAATTACATGGTTGTGTTGGCAACCAGCAGGAATCCATTTGAGCAATAGAATTACCACCTCCTGGAGGTGAAAAATGGGACAAAAGCAGGAGGAGTGTCTCTTAAAAGTCGAGGGAAAAAGGGCAAAACAGGAAGGAATGGAAGACTCAGGAATGGGAAGAACTAAACAATCAGCTGTTGACTTAAGCCTTAAAGGAAATTATTCTAACAGAAAATAGCAGCAGTCTTGTACTGAGATTTTACAGTAAAGCATCAGAAATTGGAGACGGAAGAAGAAAATCCTTCCTTTTATATTCCAATCACAGTCCAAGCTCAACATCACTGTGAGATTGTGAGGTCTCAGTGAAATCAGTAGAGCTGGATCATTTGATGACATCAGTAACTTGACCCCACGTTCCAATGGCAAGGGGGCTGTGGCAGTTTTCATGAGCATGAATGTTCACATGTCTCGAACACCTTTCCTGAATAAGCTACTATTCACTATTAAAGTGAAAAGATAAAAAATTAATAAAGATATCCCTGTCAGGCATTATGATACCTGCAAGAACTTTTTAGTGTCTGGTGCTCAACAGACAGTTGGATTCTAAGTAAATACCATGAGCACATGGAATGTAAAAAAACGTGTCATGCAGTCAAGGTTTATGAACAAAAAAACCCACTTCTGATTCTAGGTTTGTTTTGTTTTCCTGATATAACTAACAAAAAGTTTATATAGGTGTGCAAGAGTCAGCAATACACCCATGCTAACATTTGTATAAATGCTTTGTGCTAATAACAAGAAAAGATTTTGGTTTTGAGCTGACATTTCATTTTAAAGATTTGCAAAATAACTGTCTGCTGGGCTGATCTGCTACCCTATTAAAGCTTACAAAGACTTTTTATCAGAGTAATAAAGCCACTGAAAACAAAGATGCTTTAATGGACACTGCATTAACTATGGTATTCTGAACATGATGCAGCAGTATAGACCAGTAATATTTCTTCTTCGTGCAAATGTACAGTATAGTATAGGCAGTACGCATGGGTAGTCACAAATCCCCAGCATTATGCCAAGATGACAGAGTACTTGTCTTTTTTTGCTCTTGTGCTGTAATTTATCTTAAAAAAAATGGACTCAGGTTTTCCTGCACAGTACGAAAAGTGTCCAAGAGACTGTCATAATGGCATTACTCCTGCTAGAAAAGCTAATCTACTTTACACTGTCCTCCTTTACGAGGCACTGTCACTTCCCAGAAACAAAAGTATCCGCATAACACTCGCTGAAAATGAGTTGTAAAGCACTGTCAGCTGCTCTGCAGAAAAATGACAATTATATCACATGCTTTTCTTTCCTCAGACTACAATATATGTAATGTTTGATGAAAACTGTGCCATTGCCTTACTTAGGCCCACATGATACAGATGTTATGCCATTCTCAATGGTGGAAAGAGATCATATACGTACTAAGAAGGATCCAGGAAAGTGGCCGTCTTGCAGTAACCAGGTGCCTACACAGAATTATATTCACAGGCAGTGCAGTACATACATGCAGAGCATACAATTTCCTCTTCAGTAATGTACAACACTGGATGTCATTATAACACTAGAAGTATTTCTAGCTTTTCATATTATGACTTACTCAAATCATCTGACTTTACTCTGAACTTCATCATAAATTCCTTTTAACAGATATCTTTGTTTTTTGTACTTCACATGCAAGATTTAGGGTATCTCAACAGACTTTTTTAGTTACAGCATTGAAAAAAAAAAAATCATTAAGTAAAGATTCAAATATGAGCCGGAAATTTCATTAATTAAAGTGTCTGTATGACCTGATCTAGGTGAATTTGCTTTAGCAAGGGTGTTGGACCAGGTGATCTCTATATATCCCTTTCAACTCCTACCATTCTGTGACTATGTAAAATTCATCAAATTAAGACTCACTCACACACACACCTCCCCTAGCACTTTTTTTTTTATTTGTTTCCATCAATTTCTTTTCTAGAAAAAATCTTTAGTTCCTAGCTTTGTGGCACCCCAGTTGCTCTCAGAATGAACACCCACTTACTCTTGTTTTCTGTTCATTATCATTTCTCAAAAAATAACAATACCAAACAAGTTTGTAAAGGCCAAGGGTGACTAAGTAATATAGTTTCAGGAAATGCATTTTTACACAACACACAAGAACATAAGTACTAAAAGAAAATAATGTCTAGAACTCAATCATACTACACCAGAGGACAGTAACGTCAGAGAAACTACTCTTACTGAAAAAAATCACTGTTTATCACCTTTGAATCTGAGCTGACCTTTCAAGAGGGTTTTTCCACATATCTAAATATGGAAGCTAAAGGCTGTCACCAGATAAGTGGAATTTAGCAATACCTCTGGTAATTGTTGATGTTAACTGATGTGGTAAGCAGTTCTGAACAGCTTTTTTTTCAACTCCAAAAAGGGTGCAAAAAAACCAAAAAAAAGCCCCAGAATTTATGGTCATTTTTAGAATACGGTTATAAGCTAGCAAATTATCCTATTTGCAGAAAAGTTTCTTTTATGGTTTCCAGTCAGCTAAGAGGTTCATATTTGGTACACTGAATGGTAAGAGAAGCAAGAGGTAAGGCAAAATGTACTGGGGGAAAGGACACTGCAGACAACAGCCTTGGTTGTTTCTCATTGAAAGTAGATAAATAGTGATCACTGAGGACAAGTGCCTTCAGTATCTCTCAAGATTTTTATCCTATTTGGAAAGCATCTGGTTTTCATTTAGCCTGCTGGCATTTGTGGTCTGTTAGAGTGTATAACAATTTTGGTGGTGGTGTTTTCAGATCAGTTGCCTCATATAATGCAGCCTATTGCAACCCAAAGAATCTACATCATAATAAAGTTAGACTGAGAAAGACGATGCCTTCTAGCCTGCTGAGATTGGGTGGCTTTCTCTTTTTCTTTTCTTTTTCTTTTCTTTTTCTTTTTTAAATAGTTTCTCCAGATCTTTTAGTTGAACTATGTACTATTCAGTGCCAAATGATAGCTCTGTTCCTGCCAATGTAATAATGCTTAGTTTAGAGCTTTCAGATTATTATTTTAAAACATATTTTCTAGCTAAAAGTATATACCTGCCCTTGTGACATCTGTTTAGAAGCAGAAGAATGGTAGAGAGAATTACTCTGTAGACAGAAAATGTCTCCTCTTTCTATGTATCACGTAAACTGGTATTTTTGAGAAATAATGATGAATAGATAAACCTAAAACTTTTATCAACGCTATTCTGTTGATTCTGATTATGGGTCAAAGAGAATCCAGTGGATTCCAGTGACATATATCCTGATGTTATAACATGCCTTTTTGCTAATTTTTTATTAAAAACATTCCTATCAGGTTGCAGTTTACATACCAGAACACATCTGCCATGTTCTGTAAAATCAATCAATTCAATTTCATTTTCCATCTATTGTTTTACACAATGCTTTTCTAGATGTTTTCTTCCAGGGCTTTACATTTCAGGGATCAGCAATGGACTTGAAAGGAAAACGTTGGTAGAAGACTTGAGTATGAACATATGCTGTATGAGCACACACAGATGAGCACTTCTATAAATGCTCTGTCATTTGGCTTCAAAACCATATTCCCTCTAACCAGACCCCCAAATAAATCCAGAAATAGAACAGGTAAAAGACATTAAAGTCCAATATCTGATTCTATGTCAGAGTAAGCTCTTCCCTGGGAAGAGCTGGCACCGTTCAATTCAGGCTGCACATTGTTGCAGTAAATGATAAAATGTCCTACGAAGGACTGTGAATCCACATCCCTATGTATTTGATACATTTAAATCAGGTCACACAGTCACTGTTATTAATTAGAAACAGTGTTGAAGTAAAAACATTTTAAATAAACCCAGGGACTGAATGTTAAAGCTGTCATTTTTTACACGGCCTCATGATTCAAGGATTAATGGACCTTAAAACAACCATAAACCACTGAGGCCCCTGTTCAGGTTTAGAAGAATAAGAAGAGTTTTATTTCTTCTTCAGACTGCCAGTCTTAAATTCATTGTGTGTCAGTGGGCACTGTAAACACCTTTAAGTATTTTGACATTGTGGTATAAGATGCTGCTAATCTGTTTCCTGCTTGACCTTCACCAGTTCTGTGCACTGTGCGTTTCACAGGGAAAAAAAAGCAAGCAAACTAATGAATAAGATAGATATAACACATACAGCGTATCTTTATACACAAATACTGCCATACAAAACTGGAATAGTATGTGAAATATTCAGATTTACCGTTATAAATTGACTCTTTCTATCCATTAATGTATATAAGGTATAACACAAAGGGTTAGAGAACTTACGAGGAAGAAACTTTTCAGAACAAAAGGCTGGAGTTTAGAAATAACATCAAGTGTGCACAGTACAACTCTGGAAGGCCAACAAGATGAAACAATCACTGTTTAACAAAAAAATATTATTACAGTATTCAGCAGTAAAATCATAATGGTTCCTGGGAGGTGTGATTACACTGGAATTCAAATATGTGCAGTTATCACTGGATACAGCAGCGAAATACCGAACTAAGCCAAATAACGACTGATGAGCAGAAAAAGATACTATTTTATCTAGTTTTAACCTTATCTGATGTGAAGGTCAGACTTTCTGTGGTTTATGGATCAGAACAACAAAACTGGAAACTTGGAAGGGTTCAAGTTCCAACTTATAGCTGACTTATAGCTGACTTTCTAACTGCCCCTAAAAGGTTTTTGACCAGATTGTACTTCAGTCACACAGCCTGGAAAACTGGGAACAGAAAGCAACTTCATTTAAAGCAAATGTAGCATGTGAGTGAAGCTTAACTTGGTACATAAAGTACCCATCAATTTTCACTATTTTCTAGTACATACAATGCCTTTCTCTTAACTGCTCTCAGCTTGGAACTGCAGTGCATCAGCTAAAGTAAACTTAGTTTTAAGTAATGTTTGACTACTCCTTTCCCAAATGTTTTATTTTTCCTATTTCGAAAACTACTTACTTATTTTTCTAATTTCTCAACAATAACAAAAAAAAAATCATAAAACAAAAAGAAAACAGGATCAGAAGGAAACATTACTGTTATTAGAATAACGTCATGAATGTTTAGTAATTAACGTGATTGGGATTTAAAGTTTATCACCAGAGTCCATATTTGTTACCCAAAACAATCCTGTTACTGGTTTTGAATTAAAAACATCAGTGGATTGCCATTTTAAGATACATAATAAATATATATGCCATGCATGTTCTAAAGGAATTTAATTTGCATCATCAGAAAAGAGCCAAATGGTTTATTCTCAGTGTAAATGAATAACTTGTTTTTAAAGGCAGTTTTAATATTGATGATTTACAGGTAGATAGGTAGACAGACAGACAGATATGCACAGACTTCTTTTCCTTACGAATCTACCTATGAAGGTAACTTTTGCTATAAACAGCATTTTAAAATTATCACATAAAAAACTATCAAGCACTAAATTAGAAAAAAACAGATTTTTGAAAGTGATAGTTAAATTTATGAAGCAATTCTGCTACACTCAGAGGCTTGCTGCTTGACATGCAAGCAAATTCTAAGGGTGTATACTTGCCATGCAGGTGAACCTTTTTACATAGTATTAAAAGGTGGGAGAAAGGATGAAAACAACAAAGGCTACACAATTACAGCCACGTGCAGAACACATGTACTTTGGACTTAGGCTTGTTTGCATGACTAATAGAGATAATATTGAATGTCTTTTCTCATCATTTCTTTTTTTTGGCTCAGTGCCTTTTTTGCTACCTCCAAGAGCTGTTAATTTTGTTCACTGCTGAGCAAAAGTCAAAGTCAGAGTCTAAACAGCTTGTAATGAGTTTTCAATGGCCCATCTCACTGAAATTGAGGGCAAAGGAGCAGCAGACTTAGACACTGTCAGCCCTCTGAATTTATTATTGAGGGAGCAATTCGGTAGAAAATACATAGAGGAGGGGCTGAGAATTCTGACAGTTTTGCATTAAGCCTTTAACATAAAGATGTGTATTACTTATGTAAATACCTTGACAACAAAGATAAACACATAGAAAACAACATAATGCAGCTCAATTAACTGCAGAGCTAGATTGCTGGTAGAGTATGTTGGCAGCAACTTTATTTAGTAGCCTCTTAGCTCTGGAAGTTTTAAGCTCACCGCCAGAAAAGTGATTAATACTTTGCTAAATACCTTAAAGACACAAGAAAACCAGAGGTTAAAGGGTGCTTAGCACTGATAAGGAGTCAATGATAATTTTGTGAATCCTTTGTGAATGTTTTTATAGACTGCACAAAACAGTTTCATTTCCAGTCCTGCAGCCATAACGCTGATGTTTGTTTGACTTTGTCCCCTAACACTCTTGAATATCCTAATAATTCTCTTGAAGAATTTTTCCTAGTTCTTACTTTTCAAGTCTAGACTTGAATATATTTCACTAATCTATACATAAACTATATGCTTCTCTTTTTTTTTCTGCTTCCCATTTTAATTGGGGTTATTTTTTGTTTCCTACAAGTGCTCTTACAGATTGCAAATGCTACTGCTTCATCTTCCCTGAATCTTTGATTGAAATTACAGATATGAGCTGACCTAGCAGCTCTATTATTTCAAAACCAAGCAATATGGTTACTATATAGGCTTCTAAACCCAGGGAAGAGCTCTCAATGGATAACTTCTGTAATTATAACTTCAATTCTTTCTTTTATCTGGAAGGTTGTTGTTGAGTTCATGTATTAAAGTCATGCTTTATGAGTAGATTGGTGAAGAGTATTGTACAATTTTGAAATATTACCTGAAGAAGTAGTTCCAAAAGAGAATGCATACAAAAAGGAACATGGAAGAGCAGTGAGTGAGGTGGCACAGTCTCAATGATTTATTGGTCCTTATTTGAGATGATCTGAAAATGCATTTACGGTTTTAAGCACTGTGAAGTCTGTTACCCCGAAGTTTTCCCAATTACACCTTTTGTTTTATCACAATTACTCTACATTCTATATACACACACTCACATCTCTTTTTTTCTCATATACTCATGAAGAACTATGCTTCTGTGATATTTTATGCTACTTTTTCATTCATCACTATTTATGCAGAGAATAGCACTGAAGAAGAGTCAGCAATAACAAATGCAAGGCTTTGTTTGGCTTGATGTCATTTGGCTTAATGCCAACAAAGAAACACCTCCAAATCACATAAACATCTGATCCCACATCAGCATTACTATGTTCCAGGCATCTAACAATGTTCCAGAAACCATGCTCAGTATCTTTAATAAAACATTTTTCCCTATTATAAAAATTGTAGTTATGTCTATATTGAAAATTAATTTACATATCTTTTTTGTCAGACAGTGCCAAAGATGCTGTCTGTAGTCCCCTGTCTCTACTTTATCACACAGTCCAGCAAAACTCTGGATTTGCCTCTGACATGGCTGTGAAAAAAGAAATTGTCAGATAAGAGATTAACAAGTGTTCAGGTGAAACTGGAGGCTATAGTTTAACTTCTGCTCTAAAGTATACCATCATCGGTTACCTTATTTTCTAATAAGCTTAAGCAAAGAATTTCAAATTCAGTGCAACACCAAATGGTGTTCTCTGAGGTCCAGGTTTCTGCCCTGAGTAGACAGTAACCCACATGTAAAGTATAATATAAAGGTTGTCATTTGCTTACTGTTGTGAAATGCCCTATTGTTGGTTGTTTTAAAAAGAAGAAAAGGCAAAATGAAGTTCTTGAACTCCCAAACAATGTGTTGTCCATACTGAGAGGGGTGAGAGACTGGAATGTCTTCTAAGATGAATTAGAAATATTAAGAGGACAAGAAAAATTTGCACCATGTCATTCAATACTGCACAAAAGTACAAGGAGAATTGTATGGAATCAGTAATACATGGGTAGAAAATCACATGATTTAGTAAAACTTACTGGGAATATATTCAGCTTCTGCATATTCAGTATTATTGACAAGCATTATATGCAGGCAATTGATGTTTAAATGCAAATTAATGAGAACACTATATCACCAGCAACAGAATTCACTATGGAGATACTGCTACACTGAGAACAAGTGGGTCGAAAGTGTAGCAGCAAATAGAGAAATGTTGGCAAAAGGTACTCAAAATCACAATAAGAAGAGAAACGAAAATTTAATTGAATGAAAACCATTTTACAATATTGTTAAATCTTCCCAAATAGATTTGATCAGTCTATATGTTCACATCAAATCTCTTAAACTTTGCAAACAAGCATCTTTTAATAAACCATACACTTAGTGTACTTTAAATTTTAAATTCAGATTATCTCACTGTGTAAAAATAATATGTGATACGTATTTGCTAGTGCCAGATAAAAGGGTTTGTATAGTTTGAGAGGAATGTCACATCCATCCTCTTTTGCGTATGCATCACATAATAGCCTGTTTTATATAGGACATAAGACCTTTTCCAAAAGGGCCTTGAATGAATAATGTACTACAGAGTTGTGTATGTCATCACATATAATAGAAGAGTCTCTTGCACCATGTACTAGTGAGGATATATCTCCTTTGCAATTCTATCATCACATAAAACATCTTCCAAAATTGTCATAGTCAGGTCAGACCAAGCACTTCAATTTTTCATAGCACTATTTTCAGTTTTGCTTCCTCTCATGTTAAGTATTGTCAATAGGACCTCAGATACTTGTGCACATCATTTAGCAGAGAAAGTAAAGTACAGAACAGCAAATCATTTCAATAGCAGCTGTCCACTTCTATCTCTTCCCAAGGATGCTAATTTGGATTTGTGCAGTCTAGTTCACAATAACATTTATTTCCCATCTGTACTAAACTAAGGAACAAACAAAGTGCAATGGATGCCA
Organism: Urocolius indicus; assembly: GCA_013401255.1. Lineage (NCBI taxonomy): Eukaryota > Metazoa > Chordata > Aves > Coliiformes > Coliidae > Urocolius > Urocolius indicus. Next base: position 1,048,567 of record WBNH01011266.1, on the reverse strand, counting down.
GATGACTTCCAGCATCTCAAACAGTGAAAAGGAATATATACTCGTATCATTACAAATCGAACAAGGGGCATGAGTTTTTTCTCTTCTCAAAGTCTGAACACTTACAGCTTTCTAGGCAGAAATTAAAACACCATTTCTATGCTGAAAACCCATACATTTCTAGAAGAAAAAAATTGGCTCTACACTAGCATTTCACTATTACACCTACATTGAAAAGCTCCATTTTTTACCATGGAAGAGTGAACATTTATACAATCATTAAAAGCTCATCTTGTACCATATTTTTAGCCTTCTCAGTTTTAATATATTTTTATAATTGCATTGAGGATATTCTAACCCTGTTTTTAGTGCAACAATAAAATTTATGAACCGTGACAAACGTATCATACCAAAGACCACCCGAAGAATAACAATGTGCATGTCAATAGAAGAAATCTGGGCTTCTGCTTCATAGGAATTTAGGATTTGGGAGGGGGGAAGATGCGAAATACTTAAGATAGTATTCCCTCGATAACCGTGAAATGGTAACAAGATCACACTTTTTTTTTTTCCTAAGCAAAATGAAACATGTGGTGTTGTAAAAGACAATTTTTTTAACAACATGCTGTGTAGACAAGTCTTGTTGTAACAAGATTTCAACTTTATAAAATCTAGTTCGTGTGAAGATTTTACTGATTCTATCACTGAGTGTTCCAGATAATAAATGCGATGTCTAATTACTTTACAGCTCTTGCTGCGCAAGATCTGTTTCCAATATTCCTATTTTCACCTGTGCAAATTTCTCCATGGCCCCCACTCCTTCACCACAGCTCCTGACAGTCTACTGTATTAGCCTGCTAGAGATGATATTCTCAGAAAGTGAATGGTTTTCAATTAAAAAACCCTTACAACCAAATCTTGTTTTCACATTGCATTATTGACTAGAAATTCATTTGAACATACAATCGCTAAAGAACACACATCACAACTCCTAAAGTCTATTAAGTTTAGTGATGTTTAAAACAGATATTTTCTAAATTTCTGGAGTTTCTCTGTGTTTTTGATTATATAATAGCATATTTTTTAAAAAGAATTCATGAAAATAAGGAGGTAGGCAAAATCCATTTCAATACTTAAATCTCCAAGATTATTCTAAATCTCCCCAACACATCTTTATTTGTCTTTTCCAAATCAAAATAAAATTAAAAACTAAACAAACAAAATAAGAAATATCCTGATCAGGTTCATGCAAAAGCACAGATAATCTGCTCCATTTTTTTAACAGTTATTGCGATAAAATGGATTGAAAAGGTATTGTAGATACAAGAATACATAAATGAAATGCATCCCACTGGAAAAGCTTTTTTGCTCACATTGTCATTTACAGCTTCTGAATTAATAGACCAAGAAAGGCACCACAGGCACCAACAAAATGCAGTAAAACCATTGGCAGCCAGTAGTGTCTCAAAGTTTAATTCCCCTGGGGAGAAAAGGACACTGCCTAATCTGTATTCAGTCCTGACATTGTCCACATCTGATATGGAACATTAGCTACTAACTCTCTCAATAGACTAGTGTCCTTCAGTTTATATTACTTTATGTTAATAGTAGAAAAATTACACACAACATCATTTATCATTGTTATACTGTACTATACAACCCATAGCTTATTTTAATATATTTATTTACCCCTAAGAGGTACAAAATTTAAACATATATCTCTAAATCTATATAAATTTAAACTTACAGTGCCAGAACCAGTGCAGAGCTGCAAAAGGGAAATGCCTTTAAACATGTATTTTAATTGTACATGTAATCTAGTGAGTGATCTTGGTGATTTAATATGAGAAAATCATGTTATTTATGTCATAAATCTGCCAGAGTCAGTACACAACACAATCATAATGTATCTTTGGATTTTTTCTTTTCAGTTCCACTCCAGGCAGCAGCTCTATTGTGCTATTTTCACATCCTCCTCTTTCAGCTATCTGCCCTTATGTTATTTACCTAGAGCTTAGGTAGGCAAGCTCAGTCCTCTTCTAAAGTAAAAAAAAAACCCACCAATATACTTCATGAATCAACAAAGAACTAGGATTTTTTTTTTCCTGGATCACAATTCACATCTCAATGCATCTAAATTTCAATTAGTCGGTTTAAAAACACTTCTGCAGTCAGTGATGTGTGCTGTTTGCCTGGACTGTCCTGAGAAGCAAATAGACAGCAATGATGAAGATAAGAGAGAGAAATCTATACTCTATTAAATGTATAGTACTTCAGTCTTTAAAAATCTAAAATGTCAAAAATACTATTAATGATGGATCTATTTTTCAGAAGGAGCAATTATCTACAATCATCCAATCATACTGAATTTTACCTAATAATTCCTACATAAAATTCAGAGTTTCTTTTTGCTAATGGGGCCTGTTTTTATTTCATTTCATTTAGAAATATTATTTTAAAGGTTCAAGTAATGGAAAATTTAACACAGAGCTATAAATATTTTTTCCTAAGACTGTGTCTCCCTCCTATTATAAAATTCCACCATATTTCATATTTTTAATCTTATGGCACCCAAACTTCCTCCATTGTGTTTCAGTGTTGTAGAATAACTCATTCAAGCCTGAACAGTTTTGGAACAATTACTCTGGAGTAGATGGAAGTTGAGTGACTGATGACACCAGCATATATTTGGATGCTGAACACCTGCTGCTTTTACTTCTTACCAATGAATGTTTTTTGCTAAACTGCACTATAACCAAAACCAAGCAAACTTCTCATACCTATGATTATTAAGAATACCTAGCCTGTCTCTACAAACATTCAATGAGACATTTTCTCAGGTTAGGTGGTTTCAGATACCTGTACGAAGAAAGCATATTGAAACATTTTCCAAGTACAAACTAAGTTCAGATTCTGACATCCTGTTGAATATTGCAGCATTTGTCAAGAAACCATGACCACAGCTTCCTTGTGCCAAGGAGAGCAGGTCACAAAAGAACCTCTTTTGCCATAAAACACAAGAAGGATCAGATCCTTAAACAGTCAGAATTTCCATTTCACAGCAGTTTTTCCCAAGGAAGAACAGAGTGATAAATTCAATATTTGACCTTAGAATGTGTAGGGCAGTAATGAAAGAATATATTCTATCCAACAATATTTTTAATCTCTTTTAAAGTGAAGAGAAATGTTCACATGATTGTTTTTAACTCATTTATAGTTAAAAAAAAACCTCACCTTGTCACACTTGGATAATGTCTGTTCGCAAAAAATACTTTAAATGTGAAAATTAAAGAGAAGACTGAACATAAATGTTATCACACCTGCACTAGCTTATATTCAAAAACACAACCAACTTTCCACTGATAGTGTTCATTTATTATCTCTACTACAACCGTTATAACATAAAAAACCCCAACCCTACCCTGTCTGAGGATAAAAGACATGTAGAATTGGTTAGTTCATATTATGGGGCTCTGGCAAAATGAAGGCAGACACAGAGATAGGCTGGTAGATAGACGTTCTTGCTTGCTCATTCATTAAGGTCATCTCCTGACCCACATGCCACTAAGGAAAAGGCAACAGCTGTTTCCAGTATCAGTGGTAAGAGTGATGGAAGTGAATTAATACACAGATGGAGACCAGCACCTGAAGGGACCAGTCTGGTGAGCAACAACAGTCTCTGCCTGAGAAACACACTTAAATGTTACCATATGGAGCACTAACAGAAGAAAGAGGGGAATGAAAAACTCTGCACATTGTGTTATTGCCACAAAAGCTTAAGTACTGTATTATTGATAAGGATAACAAAAAGACTGTCTGCCTAGGCACTTCTGATTTAGAATTTGTAAGCTATCAAATTAGTTAAGATGATTAAATTACTGAACTAAATGGAAAAATTCCACCCAAATAAAACAGTGTAAAATCAGATCGCAAGAGAACAGAACTCAGAGATGCAAAAGACCAATTAAAATCTGAATGAATTCCCCCTGCATGATACATTTTTTTCAGACTGAAGATGCATCAGCTGTTAAGCTGATATGACACTTCATGTTAGTCAAAAGGCTGAAAAGCTGCAATCATGTTTTATTAAAATAGCTACACATACTGGGCTGGGCTGAGGGAGAGTACCAGAGTGCCAGAACACAAGAACAATTAATTTCATGTCTCTAAAAATCTTACATGTAGGAATTGAAATTCAGACACCAGAATACAACCATCTATCTTTATTTGAATGTATTTTCTACACACAGCTTCAGGATCTGTTTGGAATAACAGTAGGGAAGAAACAGAGCTGCACTATCAGAAACACTGAAGATATAAAGGTCAAATATATCGATGAAGATGGACAATTGGACAGCAAATATTTGGAGATCACAGGTCAGTTCTATCTCTCCCTTATGAACCATAAAACACAGTAAAATAAGGAGAAGAAATGATTGCAGTCGGGAAGCCTGTGTCCTGCAGTACAAAGGGCTGTGCACAGCTGGTATTGCACCAGGGCAAAAAGAAACCACTGCCCAAACTGCCATCCAAGGCAGAATCTGACAATTTTCTCTCTGCTTGTTGACAGCAGGTTATGGTACCTCTGAGGTCTTCTGTGGGTATTTTGCCACAGCAAAATATTCCAGATTAAATTAAATGATGGGTACGACTGTTCACTTTTAAGAACAGGTATTTGTGTCAGTGCCACACTACACATATTACTTCCTCACACTCTTTCATCTAGTTTTATTCAGCATAAGCAATTGTGAGCCTGTAACAAGAGTGTTCATGTTGCAGAACAAATCAGAGGTTTTCCATGATTTTTGCTCCCTGAAGTGTGCCCCCAGGATATCAGCTATGGGATCATCAGATTAAGAAGTAAGTGTGTGTACACTTCTACTTCTAAGGCTTTTTTTAGTGTTTACATTAGAAACCATATTTTAAAGTAGTTTTAGAACTAAGATGTCAATAGATCTCTAAACTGAGACTCAGTGAAGCAGGATTTCAGCCCATTCATGCAGCCTTGAATGAGGAGAAAAGGTTTACCTACTTAAAACATACATACTTCTACATTTCAATAGGTTAAAAAAGCTTTACTCCAAGAAGAAGTTTTGCAAGTCATTTACTGATGATGATTAAATCACCTTCATTTATTACCACATGAAAAATAAGCCACTGTACTCAACACGGGAGGTAATCTTAACTGCTTAGCAATTTATTCAAATACTCAAAAATTAAAATAATTTCTGGGCTGTTCATTCATTAATAAAGTCAGATGGATGGCAGTTTGAGATATGATTTAAATAGCTTTGAAAAACGATTCCTAGTTTATATAGGTCAAAGAGGTTTCCCTGTTTACATATTCAAATCTCTACAATATGAAGAAAGATATATTTCAAGATGGGATTCTGTGAGGAGATTTAGCTTCTAGGGTAAAATGAGTGTCACAATATACACAAATTTTTCCTGCCCTGCTTTCTTCATAATGCATATGCAGGTTGTATTAACGGCCAAGTTAACAGCCAAGGCAGCAGAAGGCAGCTGCTGTACAAAGCCAAGTAAACATCAGTAACATGATATTGCCTTTTTCCAGAAGCAACTTTTATAGTTGTTTCTAAGAGTTCTATAAAATCCCTGTTCTCCAGACCCAACTGGGAAACCAAGTCTTTCCGGCTCCTTTCATGTGGATTCTGCAGCAGGTGCTTGAGTGAGGGGATATGGGTGCTGCAAAATATTTTTTATAAAGCCTTTTGTCCTTGTCAAGTGGCACCAATTTGTGTAACACTGTCTTGTTAACAAAAAGGAAGCATGCTATCATAATTTCACAGCATCTTCTCTAGTGGGTGGGGGCAGGGAGGCAATGTTTAAGTACATCAACTATGTCTCTTTAATTAGGTCATTAATCACCATCCTTCAGAGCTCTTTAGATTTTTTTTCACAACACACATGCTTAAGCTTCAGGAAAAAAAAAAGTTATTCTTAGCTCTGAAAACAGCACAATACTTTTACCATTCATATCAGAACACTACTCTGTGTATTTACCTGTCACCTAAATTCTTCCATGCATATATAGTAATCAGTGCACGAGCCGTTCCAGTCCAACCTCTGCTTGCTGGAGCCCAAGAACAAGTCAGAGCTCCTTCCCTATACCCCACAGGGCAGGCTCTATTCTCATCTGTCATGATGTAAATCCCAAGGAACTTTTTTACACCAGAAAAGTCACCAAGAGGTCAGAGAGAACTCTTTGGTTTCCTTTGCTTCATCCTTTTACTTTATCCATTACTTACATCTTTTAAAAAATAAGAGGTATGGTAAACTAAGGCATATGCAGTAGATTTCAGTTTCCAAAATGATGTGGAGTTTGAAATGTGGCATTAGAAAAATTCTGCATAAAATCTGTGCTGCAAAAAACTCATATTGGCTCATGGAAGGTAAAATGTCTTCTAACCAGATTAGGAGACTGAAAGGAAGCCTTCCACATTCTAAAATTAGGCTATATAACACAGATCATTGAATTTTATCCAGTTTCTTCTGTATTCAGTGCTATCACTCACATATGACTAAGGCATATTTTCCAGAAACAGATATCCTTGAAACATTTGTAATTATCTCTTTTTGCAATACTATTACTGCTGTATATTACTCTAAATTAATTTGAACAGAGAACTAGAAGCTAAATTCAGCTGGAAATCTCACAAGCCCTTGCATAGTTCAGAACTCCAAGTAAGAAGCTGATTTTTGCCCTGTACAAGGATATTGTGTGTAAGCACCACAACGTGTGCCAGCAGACCTAGAAACTCACCTTTGAAAACCTAAAGTGTATCTTCCATGTAAGCTAAAAAAGCTAGCAAATAACTAAAAATGCCATTAAAATGCACAGAATTTTTACATGGCCTTTATAGTACATCATGACTCAGAATGGAAATAATTAGAAATGGCCTTAGCATTCTGTTCTACAGATGCCTAGAACTGAGATGTTGAGTGGCAGAGCCATGTCACATGTTGTAGCTATGTGTAGCACACTTATGTCACGCTCTGGCACCCGGGAAAGTAAACTCCTTACCTTACCTGGGAATGGTTTGCCATAGAGCAGAATAATCATCAAAATAAACAGTACTTCTAACTACACAGTGTGCACCCTAAGATATTAATGACAACAGAGAATATTGTTAAGGTGTTCTTCTTTTAACACACAAGAAATACCTGCACACTTCTTCTATACTACTGTCATCAATTAACTTAGTTTTATAATAAATAAACACTAACAAATATGCTAATATATTCTACATTTCAGATTCTTTTCTTACCTGCACTACAAGTTAAAACCTTAGTTACACACAAAAAGACATTTAATGTCTTCAAGACAATCGAACTCAGGTTAGTATTTTGTCTTGACAACAATAAGTCTGAAATTCACACTTTGTACTATGGAGTGATAGTAAATACTAAGGACTGAGGTAAATACCATCTTCTTAATTATCTGTTTGAAATATGAAAGATGAACATCTAGGCACTGTGTACATTCACTCCAAAGGCTTAAATAAGATTTTTAGACATTATTGGGACTTGTCAAGTGGATGTCTACCTATGGTACACCTAGAAAAAAACCCCTTGATTGCGACAAATTGAATGATGAGCGAGCTACTGGCTAAACAGAGAGAGTCATTCCCATCTGTTTCTTCTATATGTTCTAGAAGCTGTAGCTCCTTCCAATACATGAAGGGATTGTCCATCCCTCCTTATCCCTTCCCAGCATGCTGATACATGGGAACTCCAGCTCTCAGCACTACAATCCAACAAACAGCAAAGACAATAAAATACCACGTAGGCACAAATTGAATGAGTAACTGGACACCTCACCATTTTTGAGACTCCTTGTAGAAGCTGGTGAGGGTTATTGAAAAGCAAAAAGAAACATGGCTTAAGAAAGGAACCAAACGTTTACCACAGTGAAATGAAAATGCTTTACAAATAGTTATTGGCAAAAACTGAATAAAGTAACAGCTTTCTGACTAATCCTATTCTAGCATGAACTATCACCCCTACAGAATATAAATATTTTTGTGGTTATCAGTAATTTTTTATCATAGTGAATTATTAATATGCATTTCAGAAAGGATTCCTAACCAAGAAAAAAAAAACAACCTTTCCTGAGAAGGAAGAGGAAAGAAAACTAAGTTAATAAATCACTCTGCCTCAGACTTCTAAAAGATGTGTTCGTGGTGATGCTTTACACTTTTGGTAACTTTATAGATACTGGCTTAACTATAGTGTGCCCACAAATTCAAATTAGCATTTGAAATAATTCAACCTGTCTACTTAAAGGGTGGATGTTTGTCCCCTTTTTTTTTTCAAAGCAGAGCTTTCCTTCTAGAGGCATGTATTGAACTGCTCTTGCCTGACTTATGGATTAATCAGAATTTAAATACTGTATTATTTCAACAGGCACTTCTAATATCTGTGTTTCCTTCCATGAAATGTAATTAGGGAAAATTAATTTACCAGGGGACCTGTGAAGCTTTACCTCCTTCCCTACTGCTATTTGCACTGTGTGACATTCAAATGTAATCCCTTCCTCTTCCAAGTGTATCAGGGCTATCTCTTTTAGACTGCCCCAGAGCAGAAAACGTCATCCAATATTTGGTGAAGTTCACAAATGTGACATTTTTTCCAGTAAAACGGTACTGTAGCAGTCAGCTTCAATAGGTTTATCACTGTTAATGAAAACAATTGGAAATACACTGAACATATTGCCTCATGACTTAAATCAGTCTTTAACTATATTAGGGATGCAAGCCAGTGCTCTAGGACAGATTATCTCCCTGTGAGTCTCTGATAGACCTTTATTGTTTGTAAATGCAGCTTGTACTCACTGATGTCAGGTAGGATAATAAATGAGGTACACCTCAGTTCACGTCTTTTGTATCGGTTTTCATGTTACGTTCTTAACCTATACCATCCTTTCTTTTTCAACATTGATTTGGAGGCCACATAATAATATTCAGCTGCAGTACAATATTTTACATTCAACTTCAAAAATCTTACTGCTGCCTGCATTCAACACCTTTGTGGGCTGCAGGCCAGCCTTTGGAAATTCCTGTTACGCAGGTTATCTGGAGACAGTAATAAAGAAACACATTGAATCATCTGTGTGGTGAATGCAGCCCACCTTTTGCAATTGGCTTTCAAGGATTTTCACTGTGAAACAAAGGCCAGGGCAGACTGCAGGGATGAGTTACAGAAATATGTGCCTATTTAACTCAACAGTGTCAGGCATATAACGTGCCCTTTATATCTATAGTTTATTTTAACACATATCAAGAAGACAGAAAATTAGTGATCAATGTAGAAGGGAGCATGAGGTTTCATTATAAATTAATGTAGGAAGACTAGGATTTCAATGATGAAATGAACATGAATCTTGAAAATTGTCTGTCTTTATGAAACAGATTAAAATTATTACAGTATATAACTTTTTGGTGACATTTTACTGCAAAGGGCATATTGTTACAAAATTTAGCAATGATGTAGCTAACAGAAATACTGCAAGGATAGATAAGATTATTTATGTAATATGATAAAACATGAAACATGGATGTATTTGAGTCATTGAGTTTCAGAGTGGGGAAAAATACTTTGCTCTACTCTTAAGTGAACCCTTCTGCTAAATTAAGGAGCAACAGGAGAAAAGATTGCACAACAGTAGTCAGTGGCCAAATGCAGTCCACCCAGTTGTGTTTTGGTAAAACTAGTGGAAATTATAAAGGAACAGAAGGACAAAATACAAGAAAAGTTCAGAGAATTTCACCTGGGTACTCACTTTAGTGGTTTTTTTTTTTTTTTCCAAATACAAATCATCATAACTGGATAAGGAGGTCACCTACTGAAAAGGCAACTCAGTAAAACAATGCATGTAAGTAGTGATATTGTGACACAGAGTGAGTGGAAGACTGCAGAAAAGTAATTCTGCTTCCCAAAATGGACCTAGAGAAAAATCATAAACTCAGAATGGGCCCTGGCTTAATATTTCTGGAAGCCTGGAATAAAATTCAGAAAATTTTAAGATGGAAAGAATCTAAACATTGATAGAATTACATATATGTATATTATTGACTCCTAAGAAATAATCACTAGCATACAGAAAGTTCAGAGTTACCAGAAACAAACATTTGGTATAATAATAGAATCTTGATCAGCACAATGAATCTTGGATATACAATTATTAAAAAAATAAAACTCCCATACATCAAAATCAGACTAACTTATATGCATAAAATTTGGGCAAACTCTGTTGGACACATTTCTTTAATGCAAATGTGATGGAGAAAATAGATTTTCACACAAAACTAAAGTAGAAAATAGGTTTATCTTGGAACTAAAAATTTAGTCTTACCTAAGAAAATATTTTCCTAACTGTAAGTTTTCAATGCTATTCTTGACAGAGTTGTACAACTAAATTCAGATATAAATTACTTGTTATCTTTAATTAATAGAAGCTGTATTTGATCCTTGTCTTTTGGTTTTTGTTTCTCTTCCCTTGTCTTTCTACCTTGCCAGGATAAACCATACTGTTACAATCACAAGCTTCAACTCTGTACACACCACTGTGATTTCCCTTAAACAAACAAAAAGACAGTAAAGGAAATAAAACCAGTGAGAACCACCTGCAAACCATTATAAAGTCTAAACACACCCACCCAGCCTGTAAGTAAATGAAAGCAAGAACATTCAAAGAGAGAAATAAAATGGGGTTTAGGTTTTTTTTTTCCTCTATAAATACTGGGTAAAACAGACAATACTAAATTTTATAAGAAAATATTTTTACGCTTTCTGGTTGTATGCAAACAACAATTTCAGCTTTCTTTTTTTTGACTGGGAAAGTGTTTTTTCTGTCTCTGTTATCTGACATGGCCATGATGGGATAAATCCTTACTGGATGAAGACCACATAGCTCAGTCATGTGCCAACCACATTCCCTAGCAAAAAGCCATGGAATTTATGTTTTTCCTGAATGGTTAATTTTCCTCTAATTATCACACTGATATTTTTGTTGCTTATCAGACCCAAGATGTTATCACTTCCTAAATACAATTGAGATAAACTAGTCACACAAAGCAAGCTATTGCACTTTTCTTAAGCTTGAAAAATCTTAATCATTACAACATTCAAAAACTTTCTTTTGGGGAAAACAGAAAATCAAAGTCATAATCTCTATTTCCAAACACCTCACACATATCTTCTGTACTGATGTAATTTTACTAGCTTCCATCAAAACTAATTCTTTTAGGATTAGGAACTAATATTGCTCAGCTAAACTACCTTCAGAAGGTTGACTAGAAGGTGAAAACTCTAGAGGTGATATCATGGCTGTTAAAACCAGGAGAATTTTTCAGTGGATGTAGTAAGTTAGGTTTTCCCCCAGTAAATATGTAAAACATTGAAAGTGATCTAATTTTTTTTTTTCCTGGAAATAAACACTAAGTATAATAAATTCAGTTTAGTACATTAAGATTTACTATTCCATTTTTACAACAGACCTATCAGCATTCTGTAAAACTGAGTATCTCACTGTCAGTGTAAAAAAAGCTACTTGAATATTAAAACACTTATCACTTACATAGTAACTGAACACAGCCCAAGTAAATGAATTAACTCACTTGCCACAGAATATACTGGAAGAAGTTCAAGATTAGAAAACACAGGATAATTTTTCTTCCACATATCTGCATTACTGTTTATCTGGATAAAATTTAACAAAACTGACCTTTCATTTATTATATGTAATAATAAAGGTACCATAGAAATACTATAAAGGTAAGAGAATGGCACAGTATTTGCCCCAATGTAAAATAAACAGAGGGTGCACTTATGGAATATGTATGCCAAGAATTACAAGGTCTGAGCCTGACCAGAGAGGGAATACATGAGAATATTGAAATATCCATTTTTTAAAATCCAATGAAGTGTTATGAACAAAGGAGCCACCCATGAAGTTTTTTAGCCTGGAATTCCAGCAGGTTAATGCAGATATATACATTTATACATTAATTTGCATGGGAAATTGCCAAGCTTGCAATTCATGCTGAATTGGGACCAGGCAGTGTAACTTAGAACAGTAAAGTGAGCTGGAATAACAATACTTAGTAAGTATTACAACCAATACTGTTGAGTGTTTACTATTACTTATTTAATTTTACTTTATTTCTCTCTTCCCTTTGTGCCTTTGTTTTCTACCAAAGGATTTATTTATGTATTCATTCTTTTATGTAGCTGTTTCTTGAGGAATTGCATCCAAGAAGTTAGCCCTATCTGGACAGGATAATTATGGATGGGTAGCTCCTGTGAAGTTATGAGTTTATATCAAAATGTTAAAGTTCATCGTATGAGTTCACCACTTGTCACTCACAGTTTAACTCCTGACTCAGATATAAAGCACTGCAAGTTTCCAAAACTGTAAAACAAATTTTAAGTCAAAATGTAAGTAAAACAAGAGCTCAATCAGCGCACGAGCAGTCCTGCTTTGTTTGTTGCACAAAGATACTGCTATTTGAGATCTCAGCTTTCTCAAAGCTGTTACAAACCCACTACACATGAACAGAGCTGCAAAGTTTATGAGGTCAAAAATGTTCACCTACCGCAAACCACAAAGACAGGCTCTTGGTGTTAGTAGCAGAAAAAGACATTTCACGTAGACCACAAGTTTGACCAATGCAGAGCTAGCTCTCACAGGGAGGGGCATGCCAGCTGTCTGCAAGTCAAAGGTGCTGCTCAAGTAAACATAACAAATAGTCCAATAAAATTCAGTGTCTCCACTAAACTACTAGAGAAGAGGAGCCAAGGAAATTCAATCAGATTAATAAAAAACAGCTGATCAGGGTTACCAGAGGTAACTGGTTACTTTTCTTTTAAAAGAGTTCTTAATCTTTCTTGACCTAGAGTACTAATGGTCTACTACAAACTGATTAGGGGAAATACAAACACTTTAACCTTACAGTGATGAAGCAATAAAGACATCAGTCACTACTCGTAGAGCAGCAAAGAAAATGGTATTTAAAAAAAAAAAACCCAAATCTCGACTAATCTCTAGACAGTCCCAGCAGAGCCAATTGAGAGCAGATTGCAAGCAGTGTTTGGCACCTGTCTAAACCCAGTGAAAACACTGGGGACTGACTTAACGATTTTAACTCTTGAAGTTATAAGTACTAATATTAAGTTCTGGTAACAACTCACAAGCATTTTCCATTGTGTACCTGTGTTTATGATGTGGTTATACACAGGTTTTGTACACACAGTGAATAATGAACCTTGTGATTCAAATGCTCTGTAATAACACATGCAAAGTAATGTTTTCACTTTTCCTGTGAATTGGTTATGTTATCTACGTGTAGCCAGTCGTTTACACACTATATTAATGCCACAGTGCTTACTTAAACATGTGCACATCATATATGCATGTTATATATATGTGTTTATGTGTATAGACAGCAGATATGCATAGACACACACAGATACATATATTTATGAAAATTAATTTTATGTGAAAGTCAATTAGAAGTAAAGTTTCCTACAACTTTGTTACAACTCTCTTTTTAGCCTACAAGACTTTTTGAGTGTAGTAAAGCTTTATTCTGTGGTTGTAGGATTTTGTACCATTGTACTTTCCTCTCTCTGTATCAGCTCCTCTCACTCAAGCTTTTCCATTGGGCTGGCCTCTGTGTTTACATGTACAAATTTTATTATGAACATATCCACACTTCAAAATATGCTTTTCCTGTGTTTGAAATTGAAACAAGTTATCTTCTTAATCTAATAGCTATGAAAACCAGAAATTCCTTGAAAATTTGAAGATTTCTATTTTCACTTTTTTCCTTTGTTTGCAGCCTGTGGTCCTTTGGATAGTTTACTCATTCTATTTCAACGCGTTTCATGAAATACTTGTCCAGGCTATTAACTCCAGAACCATTCAGGACAGGAAAAAAAATGTTTATCTCTTAATTTTTATTTGTGAACGATCATCCACTACTTTTAATATATGACATACTTAAAGAGATGTTGCCAGAACCTGAGCTCTCTTGCAGAGAGCAATATGACCAGCGTGTTTGACTAGGTACTTCTACAAGGCACCTCTCTGACCTGTACTGCTGCTGGGAACCTGGCTGCACTGTGCAGTTCTGCTTATCCCTCCATGGAATAAATCTGCAATGGTGATTATTCCATGCTCGAGCCACCTGTCCTAATGAATAACGCTTCCTGTGTAGCTGTTTCCAGATATTGGAGTTAGTTATTCAAGCTTGAAAGACAAGTAGAGAAATTAATAACTGGTGTACATGGTCCATAAATGGCACAGGAGCAGAATATGGGAAGAGGAATTCATTGCCATGGCTTTCCTACAGGATTGAAAAAAGGATTTGTGAGTATCAGAAGAGCTGCATCAGCGTGAACTTGGCCAGACAGACAGGTGAGCAGTACCATGACTGCATTTTGGCTTAAATTTGGATAATTGAGTGCTGATTATAATTTTACTTTGAAATTCTGAAAAACAGAGAGAGAGAGACAATAAAGGACTGTATGTGTTATTTAGTAGCTAACGGAAACTGAACCAACAGCAGTGCAGCACTAGGACCCCATTTTCTCAAATTATTGTTATTTTTAAAGCCAGAAAATGTACAGTAGAAGAACTTGCATATTATTTAGCTTTTTGAGATAGTACTATTTATATTTCTATATATGTTATACTGGTGGATACATAAAAATGCCTTTGCTAGTCATTTCCATCAATAGATCTTTCGAAGCCAAGTAAATCAATGGTTTGTGAGGTTTTGCTACTTTTTTGCCAAACAGTGCTGGATTGACTTGTTAAACTGTGTAGCACAAATACAACAGACAAAAAACACTGTCAAAGAAACACATATTTCAATAGCCCCTGGACACTTCAAAATATGTTTTACCTGTATTTGAAATTGAAACACGTTATCTTCTTAATTTGTTGATTTTGGTCTTTCTCCAGACCTATAATGACCAATTCAGTGACACGCAGGAAAACAGAATGCATTTGCTCAGCACCTTATCCAGCAAACTCCATCTTATTTAGAAAGATTAATCTTTTGGTTAACGCTATAGTATATTGAAGATGCTTCCTTATTGTACTTACTTGCTGTGTCACAAAAAGTTATCTGCATGGAAATTCCATAACACCATTAAATGAAATTTAAATGGACATTAAACATAGCTATAAAGTACTTTTATATTCAGTACATGTATGTTTAGGGTTTTTTTTTTTTTTAATTCTGACTAACTTCTGATGAAGTTGAGTCAGCTAATAGGTTTGTTGGGATAATATCAGTCACTTCGCAAATTATTCCATCAAATTAAAAAACAGAAGTATATAAAGGTCCAGGAAAACAACAAAAAAAGTCAAATAATGACAGAATTGTTTATGTTAGAATAGACCTTTAAAATTGAGTCCAACCATTAACCTAACACTGCTAAGCCCACAATTAAACTTTGTCCCTAACGTTCCCTATTATTCCAATACATCAAAAGTGTCGTTATAGAGGTGGTGTGACAAGACTTTGTCTGGTGTACATTTCTAAGCAAGACTCAACTGCCATGTGATTTATACAGCACTCTCTTGGTTTGTGTTTCTCCTAACCACCAGAACTGGCTTCACTATATTGTCTCTCCAGCTCAGGTACCTCTGGAAATAAAAGCATCTGCTTTCTAGTTTTCTAGTTCTAGTTTGGACACATACAGTAGGATAAAACAGTATGTTTCTTTTCAGCACTGCTTATAACAATACATCCTCTCTTTAAGTGTTTCTATTAGCAGAATTTATTATATCCAGAGACTAGAGGTATTGACCTGTAATCTAATTAGCACCTACAGTTACTTCTTTTCATTAAAAAGTGACAGCATTGATATAAGACAAAAAACTACTGATCCACTCTAATTTAGGGAACACTGCTGTACCCAGTGACAGCACCTCTCAGATTTGTTCATCCTCAACTTACTACACAAGTTCAAAATAATGTCAAATGCCACTTGATTGTAGCTCTTCCTGAGCAGATCTGTGCCAAATTTAAATTCCTGCAGGTATTGCTACAGACAAAAAAAAGTAAAAAAAATAAATAAAAAGCTATTCATTGCATGCAAGTGACTTTCTGTTATAATTTCCTACGGACTCATTCAAATCAATGATGCTTCTCCGATTCACAGGACTGAGAATTAAAGCACACTCCTTTCATAAACCAACCACCTCCTGTCAGAGTAGGGCACCCTCCCAGCCACCGCTTTTGAATCTTACACAGCTGTTTTCTGTACTGCCACAAAACTCCAAACATTAACACTGCCATACAATTTCTATTTATTTCTTTGTTATTATTGTCTTGGGTCTTGGAAAGAGATTTTCTAAAGGACTTGTTGTGAAGGACATATCACATGAAGAGTAATGATTATGCTGTTGTAGTCTATGAGCAGATTGCCTTGCTTTGCTTCTTCCTTTTTCACTCTTTTTCTGGTGTTTTATTTGCTGAAAAACTGCTTAAGGGAAAAAAAAAAACAAACCCAAACACCTCTCCCATCTCTCCCAATATCCCAATTGCGGGAATGTTTGCTTTTTTTTGGCAGCACTAGTATTTATTCCTCACTTAATAGGAATTCTCCCCTCTGTTATGAATGTTTCTTTTACAACTTGGAGATCTAAACCCAAAGTATTATATCAGTATTCTATATTTCTCCTCAGTCTATGCAACTTCAGAGCAGTTAGGAAAAAGCTAGTATTAAACAAAAAATTACTGTCTTTGAGTGTCTGTGAAAGTTTATGTACTTAAAAGCAGCTGTAAAGTTTTTAATGTTTCAATTAATGTATTATGTTTACAATAAAAACTCTCCAGCCATGAAGGGCTTCTAAAAGCTACATACATAAATACATAAATACAAGCAAAACCACAGCAAACAACAACACTCCTGCGAAGCCCAGCTTCAACACACAAAATGGCAAATATGACTTTTCTAGAGGCTTCCTAAGTTTTCATGTCTTGCTCTACAAAAAAACCCAAAACCCTGGGAATGTCAAAGATACAAAAAGTGCTGGTTACAATAGGAAGGCAAAAAACTTGTAATTCCTTAATAATAGAGTTTTCTGTGATTCTGAATGTATTTGGAATGGTCTGCTTTACTCTTTAATTTGAAATGTATTATAAATAAAACAGCTTATCTCCTCCCCTATTTCTGTCAGCTCTAAGCACTCTGTCCTCCAATAAAGGTTGAAACAAATGAATAGCTTTAAAAGAGACCATTATGCACTAGTGAGAACAGACTGAGCAGATGAAATGTTGCCAAATCATACTCCTTTTAAAATCAATAGGAATTCTTGTTATTGGATTCAATGGGAGTATAATTAGGTTCTAAACTCACACGCTTTCTCAACAATGTGGATTTCTTTACCTTTTTCATTCCTGTTTCCCTCTCAGATATGGAGAAGTCTCGCTGTTTCAAAGTGCTCTCAGTCTGAACAACATTTTAGCCATTCCTCCCCTCAAATATTTGTGGAACAGGCTAGAGAAGGCAAACTCTTTGAACAAGTAACCTCAATTACCTATACTGAAATTCAGCTATAAATTAACACCAGAAAGAGCAGAGTCCATTCCCCAGCAGTCATTTAAAGCCTTGATATCCTATGTTCCCTGTCCACCCTCACGCTCCCAAGGTATCACTGTCTTAGTGACCTGGTCAGTGCAATCATCACGTTCTCTTTTTGCAACTCAGTTTTGTTTTGCAGGTATCTCTGTAGGAAGACTGACTAAGCCCAAATATATTTAGATTTAATTAGATATAAATCTGTCTCACAACCTGAAATCATTTTCAAAACCCTTGTCAAAGTAATTACAAGAAGATGACATAAATAACTTCCCCCTGAAAGGGCCACATAAGGAAGCCCTAGCACCTATCACATCCTCCTGCCAGGACTCCAAATCAGCCACTTCCATTCATCTCTCAATTAATTCTTTTAGAAACAGTACACTGAACAATAACAAAAATACATAATGCCATACCACATCCCCCCAAGACCAAGAATTAAGTTATTTTTCTCTCTTTTTCTCTCTCTATATATATCCTATGTAAATAGTTTTAATTCTTATCCACAGTGCTATCTTCATAAATTAATTTGTCAGCCTTCACTTTACTCCAAAAGATGGGATACAACAGCAATTTTTTTTAATTGTTTCTTGATTACAGGCAGTTAAAAAAATTACTGGGAAGTATGTAAGATGGTGAATATTCTTTTTTTCCTTCTTTAGAAATAGGAAAAAAAAAACCACACCAAAACCTACCAAAACCATATTCTCTTCATTTTCTCTCTTGTTTACAGCAGAAACTGTTTCCCATGTCAACTACATTTTGAAAGAGGACATAACCCCCAAAAAAAGAAAGATGGTCAGAGTATAAGCATTAATGTACAGGCTTCATTGTTTGTTTGGATAACTGAATTAAAATTTACTCCAAATGATAATAGTGGTTTCACCTTTCTACACTTTAAGTCAATTGTTCCACTAAGCATAACCAAAGGTGACCTTAGAAGAGGCCAATCCTGCATTGGTTAGTACCTTGAAAGAGTAATTGGCACAATTGTTTGCTGGAAGCACACACATAGCTTCTAGCTTCAACTATATCCAATGCTTATCAATGCTACAAAATTTAGGAGTTGAATGAATTTGAGGATCGCATTCTATGTTCCTACTAATCTCTCTGGTAAATCTTTTATCAGAACTTTAAAGCACTGAGGCCTGAAGTTCTTAAGGTTCTTCTTATCAAAGACAAGTGAAAACTTTAAAAATGTGCAGATGCATATAAAATCTATAAGTGCACATACAAACAGGTAAATATTTGAAGAAGTTTCTGCAGAGAACATACTTATCAAATCATTACTGTAGATGTCTTGAAAGCGAGTTTGCGAGGTTTCTTTCTAAAAACATTATGCAGAAATTTTGCCCAAATCCATCCAGTGAAGATGGGTCTAAGGAATATCCAGATCCTAAATACAGCTCTTAATGAAGAGACCTTATAGCTAATTAGAAAGTGAGGTAGCATACTGCAGTGAACATAATTAAGAACACGTTTTTAGATTATTGTTAAGATTATTTCCATATTAATCATTTTGAAAAAAATGCCAGATACATCCACTGCTCTTCTGTAGATGTGATACTCCTAGTGCAGAATATCTGCTGAAAAACAGATGAGGACTTTAGACACTGTATTAGTTGTATTAGTTCATATCAGGACTGTGACAAGCAAGTTCACTACATCAAACATCAGATAAGATATCTTAGCTTTAAACCAAAAACAGGAGAATAAACAAGAGGAGACAGAGATGTGCCTGCAAGGCTATGATGTTATTTTCATCACTAAGACGTGGTGGGATGGCTACTATGACTGGAGTGATACAGACTTTTCAGGAAGGTCAGAGGAGACGAGGAAGAGGTCTCACTCTAAGTCAATGGCCAGCTAGAGAGCATGGAGCTCCACCTGGGAATGGATGAGGAGCCGACTGAGAGTTTATGGGTCAGGATTAAAGGGACAAGGACAGGTGACATTATAGTAAAGGTCTGCTACAGGCCACTCAGGAAGATCAAGAGGATGAAGCCTTCTATAGACAGGAGCAGCCTCATGTTCAAAAGCTCTCATTCTCATTGGGGACTTCAACCTCCCCATTATCTGTTGGAGGGATGATGCAGTAGGGCAAAGCAATCCAGGAGGTTCCTGGAATGTATTGATGATAACTTCCTTCTCCAAGTGATAGAGAAGCAAACAAGGAAAAGTGTTATGCTGGATCTTGCTCTCCTCAACAAGGAGGTGCTGGTGGAGAATATGAAGCTCAAGGGCGGCCTTGGCTGCAGTGACCATGAAATGGTTGAGTTCAAGACCCTTAGGGCAGTGAAGAAGTCACACAATAAGCTCAATACCCTGGACTTCAGGAGAGCAGACTTTGGTCTCTTCAGGGATATGCTTGGTAGAGTACTGTGGGATAATGCCCTGGAGGGATGAGAAGCCCAAGGAAGCTGGTCACTATTCAAGGATCATCTCCTCCAAGCTCAGAAGTGATGCATCTCAATAAAGAGGAATTCTGGCAAAAAAAAAACAAAACTCCAGGAGGCCTGCATGGATGAACAGGGAGCTCCTGGGCAAAGTCAAACACCAAGGACAAGCTTACAGAAGGTAGAAGCAAGGTCAGGTTGCCTGGTAGGCATACAGAGAAATTGTATGAGCAGTCACCTCATTGTTTTAGTTAAAATTTAGAAAATTAGGACAGTGGAGGTGAACCTCAAGAGCAGTTGCAGCACCACTACAGTGTAACGGAGAAGTGAAATAAATTTGAATAGAGTAATTTTTAACTACTATTTATCTGTAGATTAAAAAGAAATAGGCACAATTAAACCCAAGAGGCAAGAATAAGACTACCTACACTTTCTGAAACCTCCTCAGAGCAATGATTTTAGAGTACAAATGGGATATTTTACTCACCAAAGAGAGAATCACTTGTCTTTGTACTGCTATAAATAGAGATTTGGCTTTCTTCCCTCAATTTCATTTCCTCCCAACATCTTTCAATGAGATGTAAAACTTTGGTTTTCTGCTATGGGAGGAGGGAGCAAGAAAAAACCCAACAACAAAAGCTCAATGACTCTGTATTTAGGCTAAGTCGCTCCACAACATAGCAGCTTATAAATTCCAAATATAGATGTACCCATCAGCTGCTCCATGCAGTAGCATGGCCTATGCTTCCTTCAGCCCCAGAGCCAAGCCAAAAGTTGAACTTGTTAGAGAGGAACCCTGTGGCCAAAAATACAGTTAAAACTTAGTTCTTCCCATAGCTTCCAAACGCTTTTATTTCAGTTACCTGCATTGCAGTGCATAGTGTCAGTATATTTACAGTACTATTTACCTTAATACCTGATCCAACAATCATCCTGCGAATATAGCAGAATCATTTCAGGGATAATAAGGGAGAATACTGTTTTGCAGCAATGCAGTATTAAAAATCAAACAGCTTTCTTGCTCTGGGAATGTCTTTAAGAGAAAATTGATGGGTTTAGCTTGTAATATCCTGGTAGGACAAATGCATCATGTTATAAACAACACAAACACTTTCTGCACACTCTCAATTCCAAAGTAACCCAGGTCCCAGTCACACATCACTATAGCAAACTTCAGGTAGGCTCAGAGAAACAAAATGTCTCCCAGGATACTCTATTCCTACCTAAACTTCCAAGTTTTTGCTCTTTCCTACATAACTTGCCAAGCTCTTCACCCACAGTATGTCTTTTTTTATAGCATTACAGATTCAATTGTATTTAAATAAAGCAAGCACAGCTTCATCTAAATGTTAAGGAAATATTTGTCAGCACAAAGGCGGTCTCCCTCTGTACAGTGTTTACAATGCTTTTTTCTCTTCAGGCTACATTAGGATTTGCTGTGAAACAGTATTTGGAATGACTTGTGAATCACTGCCAAATGTGGTTGCACCAAACATATTGCAAAGCTTCTCACAGCAGTAATCATGGGGCGTTTCTGACACTGGGAGCAATTGGTACAGAAGAGCTGTAAAAAAAAAGATGGTCTGTTCTTTTCTCACTTAATCCCTTCTGTTGAAGCACTCTTAAAAATCAGAATAAAATATGAACTAAGATAACAGATGCCCTTAATGAGGCCCTCTGTTACTCTACTACAGTATCTCTGAAAAAATAAAATACACAGATGCTGTTTCAGCAAATAAGACAATAGAATTACAAAGACCACAAAGTTTGTGATTCTTTGGGGCAGAGAGTTATCATCAGACAGGAAGGACAGTCAGTGGGCTTGGAGGCAATGACACAAGTTGCAGGCTCCTAAGATATCATCTGTTTCCACTTCTCAGCATACTTCTCTTGATACCAAGCCCCACTGACCCCCTTAAAACTAAAGGCAAACAAATAAATAGCTCAGCAGTAGAATGGATTAAAATCGTGCAAATGCAATTTGCACTTTATGAGAAAACCTGCATGTAACATGTAAAGAGATTTTAATGCAGGGAAGTGCCTTGTTTAAGAGGAACATCACCACTCCGTCTGATAATTGCCCTTAGCAGGTCTTCAAATGTATAAATGCAGAATACTGGGTAAGTTTCAACTAGAAGAGAAATTTGATTAAAAAGTGCAAAATCAATCTCATGAGCTTTTAATTCTACAAACCAAAACTAATACATAAATCACTCCAAAGACTCTACAAGATATGTCCAAATCCTATTACAGTCCTTTTAGATTCAAAAATCTTCATATTTAATAGCATTTTGGCAGCTGTGTATGATCCACAGAACATTGACAGCAACCGACACTTGTAATACATAGTTACAAAGCAATGTTTCTGATTACCTCAGTCTAATGGCATTTGAAGAAGCTGAATACTATCTGAGCACTAGTAACCCTCATCTCAGATTTTTCATAATATTATGCATAAATGCAGTGGTGATAAGCACAACTTTGCAAAGTACAAAATCTTTGATTTACCAGCAAACATTATTTGGCATTTGCTTATTGCTCGAGGAAAAAGATTCAGCTATGAGTAGTCTCAGTATAACCTAAAGAACAGAATATTAAATCTAAAGTCATTTTATGGATCTTTTTAAGACTAGATGTTCATTGTCCTCCAAAGGAATTAATTATTGTATTGAAGTGGAAACCATTACAAACTGGTTTGTAATGCCACTGGAAAAGCTATATACACTAATTCCTGAGCAATTAAAATGCACAGATGTCTAATAGACAATCACCTCTTATTATCATTAAACTTCTCTGTGTACCTCTGCATGGTCACATCTCGTTTTGATCCAAAGCCCAATCTGAACTAGCCTCTCTTTGAAAGCATTTTATTTGTAAATACTGCATATATTCCTATACCTCTCTAAAACAAGAGATGATAGACTATCCAGACTCTCAGAAACTGGTTGCTAGGGATTTTTAGATAACAAAAAAATGTATAGACTCATTTTAAAATTCAGCACAGAGAGCAATGATTTTTAGTTCACAATTGCCATTGACAATTAACACTTATTTAAACAAAACAAAGGAGGATAGTCTCAAAAGAATTGTGTGCATGTCACTCCTACCTTGACAAAAGAAACATATTTTTAATCTTCTTACATCACTTATCACAGGATGTCTCTAGTCACTTCAGTATAGTAGGAGAGAAAAGGGAGAAGTTACACATTTTCAGGCACTAACAATTTAAAATTAAGACAAGAACTCAGCTTTTGGAATAACAACATTGTTAAATAGAAATGGTTGTTTTCTGAACACAGTCATTTTATAAAATCTACAGTAAAGCTTTTATATGTAAATTACCCAAACTCAGAAACCTTTCACTTCAAATTGAATTGAGAATAGCTGAAGAAGAACACTTCAGTGAAAACGTGCTTAAAATGAAGAAAATCAAAAACAACTAAGGCACACTCATACTGTTTCACTGGAAAAAAATTCCCTGTAAATAAATATTTGATTGATGTACTGCTAACAAAGAAGGATGAAAAATTTGCTTTAAATATATTTAGGTAGCCTCTTAATATGTGCATTTATCTTCTTCTTCTTTGTAGCTACTGATTTTCTTTGTAAAACTATGTGTATTGCCACCAAATGCATAAATGTTACAGGACAAAACTACAATAGAACTACATTATTCAAATAAACACATCATTACATTTAAAAGCTCCCTTTGCTAACATACTTCAACAACGCCACAGCTTCCAAACTAAAGTTCCTATGATTCCATCACTGTACTTTTAACTTATCAGTATTTCTTAAAATAATCCAATCATATATGCTGGTCAAACTTCATCAACTGTTCTGTACCAACCCATCATGCTGGACACTCCATCACAGGACTGTAGACTACAAACTGCTTAAAACACTCACGTGAATTTTATAAGAAGTTATATATTAAATAATTGAAATATCTGCTGTTTTCATCAGCCTTACAAATGTACTTGTCTCCAAGTTTTCTAGCAAGCCTGGTGTACTGGGTGCAAATGACAATTGACCCTGGCCATATTATTGAAATGGCAGCCCTGTATTTTTATTTCTGATGTAAATTCATGTAAATTCAACAACTTTGACAAAACTAGCTACAATTCATATGTTTTGATTTGATTCTATGTGACTATGTTTGACTTAACTGTTGTATCAGGGCCTTGTGCAAATAAAACTGTCTCGCTCACTGACTATGGCTGATAAAGGGGATGACGTGGAACACTGAGGTACCTTACTATGCGTAAATAAAATAAGAGGTAATCATAGGGCAAATATGAAGGAAAAGAAAGGCTAACCTCAAGAAGAGCCTTTATCAGAAAGTAATCTACATACAGATTCTCAGTTTATTAAAACTCTCATCCTATATTAGCAGAGGAGTAGTGGCTTTGTAACACCAGTCCTTATTTAAAATATTTTTATTTTGCTTATTTAATGCACACATCCTTCTTGCTGAATGTGGAAATCTGACTTTATTTGATTCTTGCAGGTTAATTCTCTCTTTTGATTTGAATATGGGTACCCATTATTTGAGGAAGAACCAGGGAGATATTTGTCCTATAGCAAAAGATTTATCAGTTTGTGGGGATGGAAGGCAAATTTAAGTAGTAACCAA
This sequence comes from Urocolius indicus, assembly GCA_013401255.1. NCBI lineage: Eukaryota > Metazoa > Chordata > Aves > Coliiformes > Coliidae > Urocolius > Urocolius indicus. The sequence goes on along the minus strand of WBNH01011266.1, from coordinate 1,023,937 downwards.
TAGGAGACTATTTCTGATGAACTTTTAAAGCTAAATTGTGATCTTCCTTATATTAGCTAAGAATAATGCTTGCAAATCCAGTTTTAACTAAAAAGATTAACAAATCAAACATTAAAATAAATTTGGGGCCAAGTACACTGTAAGTGCAAAGCACAGCTCCCTTAGCCTGAAATCTGAGAAGCTTTGAGCTGGACAGTGTAAGTCCATATATGTGAGAATATAAAGAATACCAGTAATACTCCTTATCCATCTCTCTCAAAGTGTACTTATGACACACAAATGAATATGGCATACTGAAAAACGTCTGCATAATGACATAACTGTTTAAAAACAAACCAAATAATATCCAGGGCATTCATAGAAAAGACAAACTAAATTGTATAGTTAAAATTTTGCTCTATATATATGTGGAGACAAAATAAAAGCTGTATTTCAAATCACCTTCTGCAAAATGAAAAATGTTCGCAGTCTGGCAGTTTTATATCATTGTGCCCTCACAGGAAAAATGCCATTATATTAACATATATAATCTCCTTGCCATTAAAGCCCTTGCAGTGAAAGTGTAGCTAAAACACATAGTATTTTTATATTAGAGATAAGGCAACTTAGTGTGACTGAAAAATACAGAGTGCAGTTCAGTCTCTCAAGTTATGAAGCATATATGCTCAAATGCATTATATGACTATCTTACTAAGCATTAGCTGAGGATGTAACATGGAAGATAACCAGAGATTTAATTTCCGCACAAGACATATTGTACTCAAAAGATTTAAACAATGAAATAACAAGGAAATGTTGAAAATGGATTACATTTGGAGATTTTTTTTCAATGATCCTGCGATAGGAGTCTGGTTTCTTTCTGTAAGCACTGACACCTGTGAAAAGCTGATGGGTTACACTTTAACATGACTCTATTAAGTTCTTTTTTAACTTTAAAAGGTTTATAGAAAGTTGCCCAAGATTTTTATTAAAAGATAACTCGGTGTAAAAAAAAAGTGTTAATTTTAAAATTTTATCATCTTTTTTTTAAATTTCTGTTTCTTGTGGCTAAATAGAGTATGGCAGAACAAGTGCCATCGTGCAATTCCTGGGTGTGTTGGCTCACACAGCAACCCTGTACAGCCCTATCCAGCCTCCTCTCCCGAATTTCCCAGTCGACTGAATGAAAATGATATCCATTTCTTCTTTTCAGACCATGTGTAGTGGCTTTAAAAGCTACACCATCCTGCAGGCCCACATGGCACAGCCATCACTTTAGACTGTACTACATTTCTAGGTGGACCTGTTTCCACAGGGAGGTTAGACTAGATGATCTCTATTCTATGATTCTACAACTTCAGTCTTTGCTGTTGTATCAGAGAACATACATTTTTGGGCAAAAAAAAAGTTATGGTACATAATTAATTTGAATTCTTTTTGGCTTCCTTGTATTTAGCTCATTTGGAAAAGTAAAACCTTTATTTCTTTCATGCTTATACCCCAAATTTGACATGTATCTTTAAGGCCTTTGATTCTTAATTCATATCATGACTCCAAGTCTTTCAGACATAGCATTATTTCAAATCATCAGGAAAATTTATCAGCCTAGATGCAAGATCTACTCACCTGCATTTACAAGAAAGCTAATGATAATGAAAAGTCCAACCCAAAAAAACAACCTGGTGACATTTCTTCAGTTATCAAAGAGAATTATTCACCTGGGGTGTGTGAATGAGTAGAATTTTGAAATATGGTATTATTATAATTACAAGCCAGAAACTAAAATGTTATTATACCCCTTGCTAACTGATATTTCAACTATTAATGCCGAACTCCATCTAACTTATCTGAATGCTTTTGTACTGTCTCTTCCTCTCTATTGCTAAATGTGTGTACAATACCATGAAGGAGACTTAGGTATATTGCAAAGGTTATATTTTAAGATTATATGGGCTGGATGCATTTGACTTTTTAAATCTTTCTCACTCTGCTTCAGAAAAGGAATTAGAAATTGTGTGGTTTTGCTGCTCTGTGCCTTTTGGTGAAAGCAGATGGATATTTTTAGCATGAAAAACGGCTTATGAATTTTTGAACATTTACTAAAAGCAATACTGCATAACATTTCAGGAAATATAACCCACCAGAAGTCTTTTTGTGTTTATATCTAAGAAATGAATATTTTTTTCCCCCAAGTAAAATGATTTATCTAATGACAGAAGACTTAAATGTTAAAAGCACTTTCAATTTTTTCGATCATTCTTGTATATGCTTGTGTGTATTTCACTTGTGTGCATTAGTGGCAAGCATGTAGTCCAACTTGCTAATAAAACAACTTTGAGTTAACATTTAGCTTGATTTTTTTAAGATAATATTGTCACAATTTTCCCACCAATGTTATTATAAATTACTCTTTCCAGTGCTTGTACAGCTGGACTGTGGCTGCATGGCCATCTTCAGGGAAGGACAAGAAAGCCAAGGACTTCATTTCTGTGAAGAAAGTATCTTTGGTCAACATAGACAGATATAGGTAAATAGGATTGAGGCCTTATTGTTCATCTTTTCCTGTTAAAAAAAGGCAAAACCTTTCAGACGAAAGTGTATCTGAGAGAGGACAACTCTTTTGATTCAAATGTTCCCAGTTCTCTTAAAGCTCTTCCACCCATGAGCTGCCTTTCCCTTTAGTGATAGCTGACACCATGGATGCAGAAACATACATAGACTTTTCACTTCAGTTCCTCTTGCCCAAATACTATAGCTATTTATCTTATTGCCTAAAAAAAAAAATGACATTCTGTTTTACCTTCTACATGGCTTGTCCTGGAAGAGACTTTTGGAACTTCACAGGTGTTTAGAATACAGATATTCCAGATAATCTATTGTGATATTCAGGAGGAGTAAGGCAATAGAAAAAGTTAGGAAGCAGGAACAATTACAACTCAAATGTTTAAGAATTGTGCCTAGGAGCAGAGTGACATAAGTAAACACTAACATAACTTCTTCCTCTCATTCTCATACTAAGTTGCCACATCTTAGCTATACTTTTTGCTCTAGGCCTTATTATAGTTCCTGCTACTACTGAAGAATTTAGGATGTTAAGTCATCAAGCACAGCCCCAGTGTGTTAGCAGCTTGACAAACACTGACAAAAAGTGGTGCATGCTCCTGAACATGTCTGTATGTTATATAAATAATAGTTACTTCATAACCTTCTGCATCAGTAACAAATACAGAGGTTGTAAAAAAGCATGTTAATTCAGTCTCTATTTTCAATGATACCTCTGAGTACACAAGAAAACAAAAGTATTTTGGATACCTAAGCACAAAAAAGAAAGTCTGGTTTTTTTTCCCCTGAAAATTACCTAAACAAAAACTTCATTAAAAATGTGACCAAATCAAGAAGCAGTAGCACTGCAGTCATTACATTGCACAGATTAAAAGACCCCATAAAGGGGCAACGCCGCCTTTCACCTGTGACAGTCACAGAGGCTCAGTGCCCACCAGTACACACATAAAAGTGACGAGTGAGTTGTTGTAATGAAGAGCAGAGGTATATAGCCTTTATCAGATGAGAAGGGATTTGTCAGAGATTAATAGAATTCCATTGTAATATCCATATCTCACAAAGGCATACTCTGACAGGGTCCAATTACTTTCAACAAGCTGGGCCTACTACATGGACCCTCTGAACCGGAATGGCCCTCCAATCTGTATGCTTTCGTTCAGACAGATAACACCAACGTGTTTCTCTCTGTGATCACTGCCTAACTTAAATGAGTTAATCTCGTTTTCCAGATGAATTGTTATTTTGTCTCCCGCAGGCTGTGATTACCGGATAAAAGTATTGTGTTAACAGGAGGGCCAGGGTCTTTTCAGCAGCGGATTCCACATTCAGATAACCAGCCAGAGAGGGCTTTTTCTTGCTTGCTTGCGGGTTTTTTTTTTTGGTTTTTTTTTCCCTTTTTTCCCTAATGTGAAGTAAGAGCGTGGCACTAACAGGAGAAAACTGTGAAATGACACAGAGATAAACCTTCCCAAATAATTACGTAACTTCAGAAGAGGTCAAAGGGGCAGTTTGTCTTCATATTTCAAAAGAGCACCCCAGTGAACCAATCACATCTATGGCCTACCTCTACATATTTTAAGATGTTATTTGCCTTTCAGTTCGTGCCTGCCTTTCTTTCTCTAATGGCTTTTGTTTCTTAAGCCATACAATGTGTTTGATAAGTTCACAAGGGAAGCTATCAGAATATAAATATTTGGAAGCACTGAAGTATCTCTGGGCAGTATCAGAAAACAGGAGTAAGAAACAAGCCCATGATTTCACAAACAGTTCTCTTAAACCGATGAAGCAAGAGCCATATGGTGAGAGTTATAGTCTACAGCACATTTTTCTGTGATAATGTATTTTCTCAATGACAGCAGTGAGATTCTTAATTTCCTTTTCTCGATAAAATGTTAAAAAGCCTCACTGTTTAAGACTGTTGATTCTTAAAAACTATACCTTTGGGGGCTTAATGTAGGAGAAGCAGAGTTGCAAACAGCCAGTTGTGCCCTGACCACCAGGAAAATCCCTCCAGCATTAAAAATGAGTCATATAAAGACCCCAACCAGGCAAATTCAAACCCACAAGGAGCAGCAGAACTGCACTAACTTATGTCAAGTCTGTGTTTGATGCATTTTCATCCATATAGAAAAAAATATGTTATTTTAGTATCTAGTGCCAAAAGGCAAATAAAACTTGATCTCTGAATGCAGCAGGTTTCTCCAGTGGCTCTCCCAGTACGTAGACCCATGTTACTACTGAGGTAGGTTATGTCAACAATTTGGAAAGAAGATGCAACACCTGATCATTGGGAATGTATCAAATGCTGCCCATAAAACGCGGTCAATAAGCTTATGAAAGCTTCCTGACAGAAAGCCACAACTTTGGACTGCAAAAATCCAGTGTCTTCAACAAAATATGAATGAATCTTAGTGTGTGACGTGTCTGAAGCACACAGCGGCTATATTCCACCTTGTAGCACAAATTTGTGGTAGAGTAGACCTTGCAAGTCCTGGGCCCTCAGTTTTGCAGAGCTCGGGACCTAGCAAAGCACATCTCAGCTTCCTTCATGCTCCTGTGCCCACATTTCCTTCCAAAGGAAAGGAAAACCTGCGACTAAAGTGAAAAGCAAATCTGAAGAATATCAGTCTCTATACAAATATTTGGGCTCTGTCTTTCTTATGCAAAGAGTAACTGAAACTAGCAGATATGAAAATCATTCATAGCCAGGTAAATTAATGAAAAGATAACAGGTTTTGGAGTTTCTATATTATGGACTTTAAATATTTCTGAAACTCATAATGAAGTGAAAAAGTCTGTGCAGCTGGAACAGCAGTCATCATATCACTAATATCCATTTTGATAATGTTGGCAGTACTCTCATTTCCGGACAGAAGCAGTAAGTTCAACCTCTATACTGGGAACTAAGTTCCTCACCTGTCATTTAAAAACTCCTTTTTGTTTGAAAGTATTTTCAAAATGGGCAGATGATAACTTAATGGTTCACAGTCTCTTATGAAAAACAAGTTTTAGGATTATGCATTACATAAAACAGAATGCAAAATGTCTATACAACATAAGCAATCAAGTACTTTGGGTGTAAAACTGATATAGTAAAAACGTGTCTTCACTCAAGAAGATGAAGAGAAAAGACCATTTTTACACAGCAGGAATGTCCCTCAGGTACATAAGGAATCACTTTTTTTGCTGGGCTACAAAAAGACATATTCCAGTCGTCTTCTCCACCCAGCACTGCATTTTATTCTGCTTAGCAGGAGACAAGTGATGAACCTAGGAGAGTGTGAATTGCTCCTATGTATCATCATAAACAAGATAAGCAGAATTATTTCCTAAATTACAAACATTTACACCTACAACAAATCAAGGAGAGGAGCAGGAGGATGCTGTGGGTGCAGTATGGGCACAAAGACATATGTTTTAGCTCTTATGAATCCTGCTGCTGCTGTAGGAGCAGGAAGCTGGCATGACTTTGCCTTGTCTTTGTCTGAAGAAAGAAGGGACAGTATTTTTTCTGTCCTTTTTTACAAGTGTTTTGATTACACTGCTTCTCTTGACTTAGTCTAGGAAAGGGTAGGCCTCAGCAGAGATCTCAGAGGCCACAGGTTCCCTTAGATATATCCTCAGTGAGAGGATTTTTTCTTCTTTTTCTTGCTTAATTAACAGATCAGATGTGGGAATAATTATGAATAAACATCAGGCAGCGTCATTTAGAGACTGGTCACTTTGACAAACCTATGATGAGTCTATACACAGTGACACGAGGGATTAAGCTCTCAGCACAGCTGTAAGAAGGAGTGCTCACATCCTGGCTGTTTTTTGTGCAGGACATTCTGTTTGTTATACGGAAATTCAGAATTACCACTGAATAGTCCTGTTTCAGATCTCAATGGAAGCAAATATTGGTCCTCCTCACAATAACTCTTTCCCCAGACAAAGGCAACGGTGGCATAGCACAAATGATGCTAGTAAGAAGCGATGTGAATTGGTAACAAAGAAGCTTGATCAGTGTGATGGAGACAGACAGTCACAGACACAAATTAAATCTCAGACACAAATTAATTTCTCATTCATTTTTCTATACACTGCTGCTACAAAAACACTTTGTATCAGTTGCATTGAAGGTAGCATCTGGAAATTATATTGTTTCAAGAGCTGAAAATATTCTCTGTGGGGAAATTTTAAACCCATAAACTTTTCCTTTTCTTCCTTTTTTTTTTGAAACAGAGCATCAAAATGCATGCAGAGCAGATCTATGAATTGCTACATGGTTTTATTTTTTAAATTGCCAGTCTTTTTTTATTCAGTGGTCTTATAAACATAAAATTGATAAAATGGACAGCTTTCTTTCTAAGCTAGCTTACATCTCACCTTCTTTTGAAAGCTTCCTAAACATGCAAGCACTCCATAAAAAAGTAACTGGTGCATGCAGAAGCAATGCAGTTCACAAATGAAGCAGTATAATGTCAATGGTTTGAAATTGTTCAGTCTCAGTTGTTTTCCAAGTCAATGCACTGGCAGTCTTGCCTGAATGCAACTAGTCAATAGAGGGAAAATAAATAGAGCATTTCCAGAATTCACTCATCAGCACTGAAAAGTGTCTGCTTACTATTACACAGTTTTAACATGTCATAATCGTTTTTCACAGTATAGAAAACCTCCTCATACCTTGAACAAAGAATGAATGACTATTTTAGCACCCTAAACATATCTCCTAATAGAAATTTCAAGCAAACTGCATTGATTATGGTATTGTAAGTGGTATGTGTTATTAAAGTAGAATCTGAATCCTTTAGTCTATTTTTAATGCTACATTATGAACAGAAATTTCTCATTTGGATATCTAAAAGCAGAGACTTCTATATTTGGACTTCTGAACAGACTTATTTAGTATTTCTGTAAATATCTACATTGAAAGAACTCCCTGTTATTTCAGGTAGATTTGAACACCAAAATTTATGCACAGTGTTATTGCCATAAAGAACACTATTGACTATTAAGTTGAACAGGTTTTGCTCGCATAGGTAAAAGCTTTAGGGCCACAGCTATATGACTCTAAACTCTCACACATTCAGCTGCAGAGAGAGACAACTGTCCCCTATCTTTCAATCTTTTATTTCTCCCATGTCGGTAGGACAAGTGCTATGTCAAATGGCACCACTAGGCTGAATACTACACAAAGAGAGAAAGGAAGCAGACAGGACAGCCACATTGCTACACTGGCTTTTAGGGGAGGGAAAAAAAAAAAGGCTATGCCTGCCTCTAATGCTAAATTACATCTAAGGTGTTACGCTTACTTAGATAAGGTCCTTGCAATGCCACATAATTACAGAAAGGATCTACCATAGTCTGAAAAATAAGGAGAACTATGTCTTTTCCAATCCCCTGCCTTGTTATCTGTCACCTGGATGAAAACCATGTGAAAAAAAAGAGAGGGGGAAAAAAAATTCCCCTTCAGACTCAAGAACACACTAACGCCCATGGATATAAATGTTACAATAAAAGAGCAGGATGACTACTAGCAGAGCTTTTATAGCTTAACAGTATTTTGACAACAAATGTTCATATTTCATTTGAAATTTATGAAACCTTTGTGCCTGTAATCCCATGAGCAGCTACATGGTAAATGAAAGTAGCAGGCAGTCTAGATTAATAATATTTTGCTTCATACTGGAAGAACATTCTAAGGCAAAGAAATCTTGCTTTATCTGCTCTCCCACTTTTATTTTTTTTTTTTTTTTACAGTCTCTGTACTGGAACAGATTCAGAGCTCTAAAACCTGCTTGCAAATATTCACAGATGCCTTATTAATTTATGAGAAACTGAAGGACCCATCACAAGGTATAAGCAAGCAATTTAGGAATAACAAGTAGAGGGATATGATACATGGCAAAATATCACAGCTCCTAGTGTTAGAGAGCTACCAGCGGTTTAAATCAAGTTCAAGGGGAATATCTGGAGTAAGCTTCAGTACTTCATATTCTAATAAAAAATCAGTATGAAGAAAACATTTGCCCTATGAATCATAACCTTCGCTTTCACATTTTCACAGTTTAGACATACATGTATGCTAAAAGCTCAAGTGTAGCTTCTTGCACTCAAATGTCTAAGTGTCTTTTTCAGCAGCTCTATTTATCTTCAAGCATATCCAACACAACTGTTGGGTTTTTTTCCTTTTTTTAAAGCAGTCTCTAAAGCCATCGTTGCAAATATGATATGGGCCAATAATATGCCTAGAAAGTAGATATTTATTTATATTAAAATGTTTCTACCTTTTTTGAACTCTCATGTGCACTAATCTCACATGCACAATGTATATTAGGCTGGTAAGACCACACTCATTTCTTCTTTTGTTCTAAAGCACAAATCACATGAAATGTAAGAGAGGAAAAAAAAGGTAATTTATTCCAAGCAGCAACTGGAAATATTTTTAGTTATATATGTATAGTTATATATATAATACAACTTTTGTTCAGCTATTCTTCATTTCAAATCTTTCTGTGGCTTTTCATTTTCTGAATTTTACTTCAAAACTGAACACTTTAGCCTTTGAAAAACAATGTCATGGAAAGAAGAATATTGAATTTGCCATTAAATAAAATAGATAAAAATTCATAGGTACTTGGTCTGTAAGATGTTGCAGTATAGAAAGTATTTGCTAAAGAAACAAGCATTTACATCAAAAACCTTATTCATCAGTGGGAGAAAGGGAAATCACAGAATCTTAAGTGTTGGAAGGGACCTCGAAAGATCATCCAGTCCAATCACCCTGGCAGAGCAGGGCCACCTAGAGTAGGTGACGCAGGAACTCATCAGAATGGGTGGAGCAGATACAATTAGGGAAAAGTGAATGACAGAATGGAGAAAGAGTAATGTAATAGCAACATTAAAAACGGTCTATGCAAACTGTTTATTAACATAATAAAAGCTGTAAAACAGAGCATTAGACAGCTCTATGAAAACTGCACAGAAGACACACAAAGGTAAAAGAAGGTACCTGGGAACAATGTTGTTTTAGATGTGGTATCACTAAGGGAGCCCTAATATTTCCTAACTACCAAAACCAGAATTGAGCATGTGGTCAGGGTACAAAATCTCAGAAAATAATAACAAAAAACCCCTACTTGTTATCTGTGACATACAAAGAAAGAAGTTCTTTGACTGAAAGTGACAGTGAAAGTTCTTTGACAGAAAGATATCCTCAGCCAAAAGGGCTAAGATTTGCTTGTGGAGCAGACCACTGGTCAACATTTTGGCAGTGATCAAAAGAACATTTAAGAACTGTTTATGGAATATATTGCTAAAACAGAAGCTTCTCTTTAATTCAAAGTTATTATAGCTTGATATATGCAAGAGTGTTTTAAAATCTTTTTTTCCCCTTTTTCTTACTTAAAATCATCTTCAATAGTCAATTATAGTATTTTGAGTTGTCTTTCCGAACTACTTTTGACGTACAATTCCATGGACTCATTGCCTGCTAAGTGGAAAAAGAAATCACTTCTCTTCCTTTCTAAGAAATGGTGAGCAGAACAGGAAAAAAATGCTCTCACCCCTACATAAAGAAATGGTGATGTAGTCCTCTCTTCTTCAATTACTGACCCATCAACTTTTTTTTTCTTCTTTCCTTTGACTATGTAAATAATAATTATTTCAATATAACACTTTGGAGAACGGGAATCTAAAGACTTTAAAATATTTAACCTTTATAATACTGCATGTTTTCTCTTTCATTAAGTAAATAGAGATTGCAGTTAAGCCTAATAGATTTCTTTTTCATTTAAATCAAGACTACAGACTCTGTTGCAAATAGTGTTTCATTCCCAAAATAACACACTCACAATATTCATGTAAGTATGCAGTAACACCAGCTTCTGTTACTGGGAAGAGGAAGATCGGATCACCAAAGAGACTATGAGCATCAACCATTAGTGCATCTGAGTGTCTCAAAGCTAAATTTACAACCTTCTGTTAATTTAAAATGCCTGTTTCAGTCAGTTGCTTAATCCAAATCTGAAAGGCAACTGTTCAATCCACTATCACACTGCGTAGCTTCTGGGGAAAAGGGCCTTGCTTGTTGTAGATCTCCTACCATGGGCAGTCTGCACAGTAGGCCATCACACTGATGCCTGCCTTTCAAAGAGTATGTTGTTTTAGGAAAGATGATATAGTAGTTCACTGAACAAAAGAAAAAAAAAAAAAACACATCAAACCTACAGTCCCATGTTTTCATTATTATACTGCAATTAATATACTGCAACTAAAACCAGAATATTAGTTGTATTATTTGAGTTTTTTCCTCGTAAATACACTCTGGATTTTCAAATATATTAGCAACCAAAGAAAGTCTTCCATCAGCATCTGTGCTGAGTGGATTCAATAACAGTCTAACCAATTTACTATAAAACTTTTATAGAAGCATTATATACTTGCATCAGGTTCACAGTTTTATTAATTTACACAGATTTTATGGTTTCTTGAAGTTCTTCCATCTGAAAGAATGAACTGATACTCGAAGAAAGCTGAGTCTAGTGAGAAAATGATCTGCTTAAATACCATTCAGTCTCATAAAAGAGTAACTATACAGTAGTTATACCACATCTACATTTCCATATTTATAAAAACTGATAGAGGTATAATTGGTTAATAACTTCTGCTCCTTCTAATGCACAGTAAAATAAGTTTTACTGATCAGCTTTGTGGTTTAACTACTAATTTGGAATGGAAGCAGGGGGGAGGTCTTGAAGGACAGCTGGGTAAAGGGAGGTTTAGGGGATTTTTTCACTTTCAAAAGGGAAAGGTCCAGGAAATAATTGTTCCTCTGAGTTCACTTTCAGGATGTTCCATGGCAATATATTAAAGACAAGAGTTTTCTTCCTTTCCACAGTAGGGCTAAAACTTTAACATATTTATTTTTTTAATATATTTTATGAAGTGAGTCTCAGTCAGAAAACATGTTTCCATGTCCTGCATTGGTAGTCTGCTAAGCACAAGACCAACTTTAAACTTCTATGCTAAGGTTTGGCCCGAAAAGGAGATATTGCTTAATGAAGTGTACATTGTAACATATTATATTGCTTATGACATCAGAAACTGTACAATTATTGTGTAAATCATAGAATGGTAGAGTTGGAAGGGACGTTTAGAGATCATCTAGTCTATCCTCCAGTAGCTATGCACCTGTTCAGAGCCTGAAAACCAACTTCATTACTAGTACTTAAATAATAATTCCATTACTCCACAAATAAGCATAACGTGACAGTATAATTACATAAGAGCTAAATTAGACATGTGAATAATGTTGAATAACCTGATCAAAGTATAAACAAACCTGATCAAAGCAGAGTGAGTAAAGCCAATGGGCTTGCTGAATAAGAGGTAACCATCTCACCCTCCTGGACCCAAGGAATATTGAGCATGTCACTTCAGGGTCTGAGCAACGTATCAAAATTAATATGTACTCACATCTTGCACCATGGGGACAAGTCCTGACAAACACATTATAGTGTCTGTGTGTGTATATAGGGCATACATAGTATATGGAAGTATATACATTAAAAAGTATATATACACACACACACACTTCTCAATAAAGGAATGGCAGAGAGAAGATTTTCAGTGGAATTGATCTGAGCTGGAAGCAAGTTCTTGGGCTAAGACTGAGCCATCAAATCCACTTTGTTACTCTCACTAAGCGCAGGACAAACCACACCTTAAGGACAGATGGACTCCCCTACATAGGTTTAGTTAATGTTTGCTTAGACTTAAAGTCTTTGGAGCTAAGTAAATAGATTGAAGCCGAAAAATTATGTATTTTTCAATTAAACAAAAAACCTGTAAACAAACTGGTAATCCCAGGGAATTGAGTGTGCTTAACCTAGGCTTGCTCTGAATCCTTTTTTTCCAGCTGCTTAAACTTTGGCAATTACCCCAAAAAACAAACAAAAACTTTTAGTGAGTAAACAGTGATGAGAGGCTCTGACGGCAGTTATAGAAGTGCAACTCAAGAGAGAAGGTGTTGTAGTTCTGAAGTATCTTTATTCCAGATAACTTTTTTTAATCATTTTCACAACATCATGTTTTCAATAATACTCAGAGACATGTAACTTCAAAAATAAAGCCATGCTAAATTACAAAGTCAAGTTCAAGTAATTTTGTTGGGTTAATTTTCCACATACAGCTAATTTAATAGCAGAACAGCATCTTCAAAGGTGCATTTCCTAAATAAGATACTATCCAGTTCATACTGTGTCCGCAAGCAGTAAGAGATTTGTAATGTATGCTTTAAAGAGAGAAGGGTGTGAGATAATCTGATAAAACTCAGAATACCTGATCTCAAATACGCAGAACAAAAGGAGAGCTGCCTTCAAGATATTACACAGAGAAGAGTGTACAAGTGAAGGAAGTCAAGGAGTTTTACAGAAATATCAAGTAGACTTATTTCTTATTTGTGTAACGTATATGACTTCTTTATGTGAATCCTCTGTGTATTTCAAGCCCACAGTTTTTGAAGGGTTCAGCTGGATCCTCCCTCTACCCTTCACCATTCTGCAGCACTCATTTAAGAATTAATATTTATTTAAAAAAAAAAAAAACAAGAAAGAGAGAATGAAGTATCATATTTAGTATGCTATAGCGTAGATCAAGACAGTACTCTCCTACCACTAAATTACTTTCCTCTGTCACTCACAAAGTCTATGTAAATCAGGAGAGTTGATGGGCAGGTAAGTTACTCATCCAGAAGGCATTTATTGGATTCCCTCCCATCATCAAACCTTATAAGGGTCAAATACACACATCCTAATGAAATATAGAAACAAAAATACAACTACAATTAGAGCACCTTAAAACCATAAAAATGTATGTACCTCTGAATACCTGTTCATTTAATTCCAGCTACATTAATTGTTTATAACATCTCAACTGAACAAGCACTTGAACAAATTTAAGGCTACAGTAGCTCAGATTTCCAATCTGATGTCTCTTTTGCAATTTCTGAGCGCAGCAATAGAACAAAAAAACAAATAAAATGAAGAAACTTTTTTTCATTAAAAAAAACCACCCTAATCAGCTTTAGTTCAGACTAAAGACTATCAGCACTGCCTCAACCAAGCACTCATAATGTGGAGCAGAAACAGAATTTCTATTAAAAGATAATGAAACTGTACATTCATCTCAACTAATACCTTTTAGCCATCTTTATGACATTAGTCCAGCTCCATAACACATGAAAAAAAAAAAAGTAACAGATTGTCCCTTTTTGTGTGTTATCTTGCCACAGGGATGATGAAGATTGGTCTGGTTTTGGAAAGAAGTTCAGTACTAACGGTAGTTTGGCATTCTCCCATGTGTGACTCTCCAAACCATACTGAAAAAAAGTTAAAAGAAAATCATAGTGATTTTTTAACTGGCAGAAGTGAAGGAGAGGATTACAAATTGTTCTGAAAGCTCCCTTGTCTTTAAAATTATATCAGATACTGCTCTTTTACATCTGAGAACTGCCTTCTCTGCTAACCAGCTATTTACCCCAGTGCTTCACGTTTCCTTTGCTACCATCCTCTGCTGCTCATACTCTTTCATATTCATATTCAACCTCATATTCAACCATTTTCTCTTCTTTCTATTAATCTCATCAGTCTCCTCAACTTCTTCACATATCCAACAAACTACCTCCTTCCCTACTTCCCATGGATACTGTTATGAATTTAAACTAATAAAAAACCAATATGAAACTCTCTGGTTCAACTTACCAAAGAAACATTGTGACTCTATACAAATTAAAGAAGATTGTAGTGTGAGGGGTTCTGCTTAAATCTTTGGCATGATAATAACTATAATAACTCATATAGTGAAATAATTGCAAAAACTAATAACCTTAGTTGGTTTCAGGTAGTTTTTGATGGAAGTCTCCTTTATCGTCCCCATGTTTTGTAGTTAGAAATTTCAATTGCTGCCTTCAAGAACTTAAATAAGAAATCAAAGGCCAACAAGGAAAATAAAACCAGTCAGTTTAAATGATGTATCGACCAGGGAACAATAAGGTAAATTGAGACATATACGCTATGTTACGAGTAACTCATGGCAGTCACAACTTCTCTGTTCTCTTATAGAATCAATAAGTGGTTGTGCTTCTTCAAAAGAAGCCAAAGTAAAACATATCCTTTTGGAAAAGAGATCTTCTTACACACGGTATAAATAACCGAAGAACACAGTAGATATTAATAAAATATATATAATAGTTACTTTCACCTTCAGTTAAATTGTGCCCTATTTTATAGTGCTGAAATCGAAAAATCTTAAAATAACAACAAATCCCCAAGCATCTCCTAACAAGGGTACTATAGAGATTTAGAGGCCCCTAGTGATTTCTGGAGTGCTAGTTTGTGTAGCAGCACCAGACTGATGTGTCTGCCTTGAAAACCTGTAGCCAATCATTCTTGTATTATTTGGGGTTTGTTAGGTGTGGTGGGAAGGGTATTATTTTCCATTGCATTAGCACTCTGAGAGCTCAGTCAAGATCATGGTTCATTGTTCAGCACAACAAAACATATGCAGAGAGCAGTCCTTCAGTCCCTAGAAGCAGAGACTCTTCCTACTCACATTCAGTACTTCAGAGATCCAAACCTCACTACAATATCCTTGTCTGTGATATATGGCAGGTTGCAACGTGGATTAGCACAAGCTATGTGTGGGCACAGGTAGCCAGAGTCCTATTTGCCTGAACCCAGGTTGTAAAGAAAGAAACCAGGTTTCAATAGTGGATTTAGAAGTGGCTTTTTGCTCATTTTTAGTGCAAGAACATTATGCATAGGTTAGAACAAATGAAACCTATGCATGGTGAAGCATTCCAAAATTTTCCTGTTTAGATCCTTTTGCCATACATTTTCCAGATTACAAATTGTTTCCAATATTACTGTAAAGTAAGGACACATGAAAAAATTAAACTATTTCTCGTCACCATTCAAGCAGGGATGACAGAGGTTCCATGTGTAATGTAAAAACACTGTAACAACTCACCAAATCAAATATGTAAAGGCATCTTTGCATGAACCTTGATCAAAATACACCATTTAAAAACAAGTCAGGCAGAGCTTCTCAAGAGATATCATTCTTTTTTTGCAGCCAAAATTCCTCCCCTCCTACACCCTTCCCTACAGTTCTCAGCAGCAAAGCATTTTAGTCTAACTACTAGATCTACAATGCTAAGAGCATTTTTTTTTTCTTCTCAATGTCATTTAGAGAGATGGGTAAACTTAAAAATAACAAGAAAATAATTATGGAGTTGAATTTTCACACAGATATAACTAAACTTTTTCACAGGAGGGATTAGTTTAACATTCTTCTGAGCCCCACATTTTGCAGTGAAGCTGTATGTCTGGAACTGCAACGGGGAAGTAAATGGCTGGCACAAAGACGCCATCTACCCTCAGTGCACAAAAGTTCTTGAAAGAACCTGATAGCTCATTAAAAAAACAACAAAGAGGTCCAAACAGTAAAGGCCAGCATATTTAAGATATATGACTCTTTTAGTGTACTTGATCCCAAACATTTCTGTTATTCCTGAAGAAGTCGCTGAGGAGAGAAGATTACAAAAACTTTCCTGATAGCTAGGAGATGAAATAAGGATGCTGGCATTCTCTATAAAGCATCCTCATTCTTGAAGTAATTTTTAATAAACTTTCAGGCAAAGCTTTTTAAAGCCAGGTATTTTTCCTGTCTCACAAAAATAAAAGCAATTTTTTAAGATGGTGATTTAAACAGATTTTTTAAACTTTGCACTTTGTTATTTTTGTATTTCTTTACACTTTGGATATTCTGAATACATGATGTAGTGTTTTCCCTATATTTAACTTACCCATAAACAGATGATATACTTCATGGTTCAATACTGCAACACCTCAGTATGGACTTATCACTAAAAAGAGCTCAACTCTCTCTTCTCCTATTTTTTATATCCTGCCTCAGGCTGAAGATCTGGAAAAAAAATTCAAGCACTGAAGCCTCTTCTACTGTCGAACAGTTTCCCTGTGGTGGTAGTAAATGCCCCAGAGCATGAGTCATTTATAACTTCTCCAGGAACAAACAAAAAATATGTAACAATATACTCAGGGAAGTTGTTTTAACCTCACAAGGGGCAGTTAGGCAAAATGCTCTAGTATGATGTTTCCACCTATGATGCCTATGACAACAAGAATAAAACAAAAAATATGACCAGTCATCATGTATTTTCCATCTGAAACATCCTTAAAAGCAAGAGCAGCAGATGGTAGGCAAACTGGGATGTTTTTTTTCTTGCAGTGTTTTTTTACAGCAATTGAGTCAATAGTTCAGTTCCCTGTCTTCTCAGCTACAAAAAAGATATGTATCCTCTTGCAAAAAGAGAAGATCAGATACTGGTTAAATATGTGTACAGTGCGACAGAGGCAAAATCAGCCAGGCTGGTAACAGCCGTCCTGTACTGTAAGTTCCCTGCAAAGCGCTGTGAAGATACTGGCACAAAAAATCTGCACTGCATATTGCTGCAGCATAATTAATTAAGCCTGACAACACCCCTGTGAAATACAATAGGACTAACCACTAAACCAAATCATCCTTATAAACATCCAAATGTCAGCAGGTGAATTTATGTCAGATTTACTATTCAATCACAGAAAAAAAAAATCATATATAGCTTAAAAAAAAAAAGCACTTTACATTAAGTGAAGCTCTCGTATATTTTTGAATAGTAATAAAGAAATCACGGGTATGACAGCCTTTTACAGGGATAACATCTCAGAACATTACTAGATAAATCTCTGAAGAGGTTAAAAGTATTATCAGGATTTCCAATTGCAGAATCATACACTGTACTTGATAATTCTCTGTCACTATGCACAAAATATTGTAACTGTTAATTCATAATGACAATCTAAATAATTAAAATCAACCAAAATGTCATTAATATAAAAATATTGTGAGTTGGATGGGTTAGGTGGTAAGGCAAAATGGACTTTATAGTGTATTGCACCTTTAAGGTCAGATATCCCTAAAACCATTCACAGAGACATACACACGGAAACATATGTTTCAAAAGTAACTCCAACTCGGTTCTTTATGATTGTAGCTTGAAGGATTTTATTTTCTGTATAATCTTTAAAGTGGAAGTGCAGGCACTAGCTTCTGGCTGCACTGTTTATCATAAAGTCAGCTCACTTAGTGCTGTCCAATTAAAATAAACTACAGCTGCAATGTATCACTATTTTTCTAAGTATCTGAAAATATTCCTGCAAAATCCAACCTCCAAAATAAAATATAAATGAAAAGCAACAGTTCACTTGGCAACCATCTAGGAGAAGACGTTTTGACATTATTTTTGTGTTATTAAATACATATTTTCCACTTAAAAACAAGAAGCTCCTGTCACAAATGATTTATATTTAAAAAAACTTTATATGACATAAGAAAGGCATAAAATGGCTCACTGCTGTAACCTTTTAAAATAAAATATAAGAATACAAACAATATTTTCTTTGATCATTTCTTTAAGTAGCTTGCTGCTTATTGAGATAGACAGATAACATTTCAATGCTAGCCAAAGCAATACAGCAGCTCTAAATAAAATGCTCAAACTCCGACTTCCTACAGTATATTAACTTTAATTTCCAATTGTTTTTTTCTATTGTTCTCTTCCAGTTCACACCTGGAAAGATGACAGACTACAACACTTTTACGTATTAGTGTTTAACCAATTATGGTTTCAAAATTATGTATTTAGGTAAATTTGGGGAAACCAAGAACTCAAGGCATGCATGCAGGCTTCATTTCAAGCATGCTAAAAGAACAGGAAATGAAATAGAAACTTTTTTTCTTTGTTACTGACTTTGTTCTAGTTCTCCCAGACATCGCACTTCTAAACTCAGGCTGCCACCAACAGACAGCATACAGACAAGAGAAGGTGGTGTTCATCTGCAAGGCACAGATGCAAGGCAGCAGTAAGGCCCCATTCACTAAACAGCAAGGAACCAATGCATACAAAATAAAAACAATGTCACTTTTATATGCTGCCTAAACTTTCTGTGCAGAAGCTTTCTGAGTGGACAGCAATACAAAAATTGTACAAACATTTTGATATACCTATAGAAAGTCTACAACTGAAAGATTTTTGTGTTGCTAGAGATGCACAAATTTTCTTACAGGCAATTTCTAAAAGTTAGACTGTATTTAAATAAAGAACAACGCTGCACCTTTAAGAAAATGTTATTTTTCCTGAGGCCCTATCAAGGTAAATTTCATCAGTATTCAAAGAATGAGCAAAGCACTTCAACAATTTATTTCAATAAAAGAAGACTTAGCTGAAAGGAGTATAAATGATGAGAACTTGCTTTAAACTGATTTATTCCCTGCAGCAATAAAAGGAATGTTTCTTCACTCAGCTGTTTAATATGCAAATATGCAGAGCATCCAGCTTCTGACAGCACATCATTAATAAAACCTTGCACTAAGCAGAGCTCACGATATTTCATCCTGATGAAAATACATGATGATGATTTTAGACTGTATAATTTCAGAGTTGGAACAATGTACTTCCCAGTGATGGAAACTCAGCAATCCACAGCTGTAGCATAGATTTTTTAATAAGTTAACCTATTTCTGAAAGAGGGAGACATCTGT
This sequence comes from Urocolius indicus, assembly GCA_013401255.1. Classification (NCBI taxonomy): domain Eukaryota; kingdom Metazoa; phylum Chordata; class Aves; order Coliiformes; family Coliidae; genus Urocolius; species Urocolius indicus. The sequence goes on along the minus strand of WBNH01011266.1, from coordinate 1,004,752 downwards.
TTACAAGAATCACAAACACAGAAAAGCTTGTCACCAAACCCTCTCAACTGGACAATCAAAATCTTAGTTTAGAAATCACTGCAAACAGAACTCTGTCATTTGTAGAAGAATGCAAGAGTTGATTTTGTTTTTAATCAACTATTTCCTCTCTTATTTACCAAGATTCCTGTACTTAAAAAAAAAATTCCCTTTACCTGTATTTCTATCGGCCACTATAAAGTCAGATACATTTTCAGCAAACGTTGAAATTAATGCCAGCCTTTAGAAGGAATTAAGGCAAAAAGAGAGAGAAAGTCTGCAATTTAACTTCTTTGCATTAAAATCTATAAAGATGAACTCATCTATTTAACCATGCTGTAGTATTCTACTTCTTGTGTTTATAGCCCAATTAAGTACTCATGCTTTTTGCTTCATTGCTAGCGCTACAAGTTTTACACTCTTTTCAAAGAAGTTTTTAAAAAGGTTAAAAACTATCAAATGTTTGAAACAGGGAAAGGAATATTTGCCAACACTTTGCTCTGAAGCCTTGCCAGTCCAAAATTGGAAATTGGAAATTGCAGAAATATTAAATTTTTTAAAGCATTCCTTTGCACAGAATTGATCCTAATGGGTGACACAATGTGTCCGTTTCTCCATTGGAATCAATCCTCACACAAACAGTGTTGATCACTTTACAATATGGAAATCTGAGGAGCACCCATTTGCTTGCAATACTAGGTAACGATTAACAATTTGTTAAAGTCTGGTGGGCTTTGCTTTTTGGCTGTTCTTTTGCCACTGTAGTGCTAGGTCAAATATAAAGATACACTATTTCTGCACTGCAAGAACTAAAAAAAAAAATGACTTTGCAATTCAATTCAAAAATATTTCTACTATGAATCAATCATTTAGAGTATTTCAAAGAAGTTTTAAGGATTTTCCTTTGAATCATTTCCCACTGGATACCTAGGAAACAAAACATCTTGAGGGCTAAATTTCAGGGGAAGTCTTGCAGGTTTTAGTAAACTTCTCCTAGCCAGTACTTTACATGTTTCTGTTTTCTGTGCGTGGCAATACTCCCTCATAACTCAAATGGGATTAACCAATTAAACATTTCCCAGTAGTCTCTAAAATAGCTGCTCTTGGCATGTTTTTTGCATGGAACAAACCTCAGCGGGAGGATATGATAGAAATCTTGCACTATTTAAATATAGAATTGGGACATCAAAGAAAGGGTTGTATTGAAATAACATGGATAATTAAGGAAGTGGAGAACAGTAATAACTGATTTACATAAAATGCTAATAAGCCTCTTGACTTGTTCGGCAATTTCTGCTTTAGGCATGGTAACTGCGGGTTCAAATTTGTGTACTAATTTTATTTTAGTATTATCTTTTTTTTCCTTCTTCTTCCCCTGTTTACTAAGCCATCCCCAGACAGGCCAGTCTGTACCTGTCACCAAAGCTTTCTCAAAACTCAGTCTCATAGAAATCAGAACCTGAACATAAACTTGTGTGAAAGTTCTGTACACATTTGTACCCACACAGACATCCAAAGCACAAAGTGTAAAGGCCTTTAATGACTTGTCTGCATGTATGGTTTCAGATCAAGTCCTTTCTAGTTTAGTTCACTTTCATGTCATGCTGAATAACTGTGTTAGAAACGATCAATGACATAATAAAAATGTTAAACGCTCTTCAATTATCAGGAGTGAAAAACTTTGAAAACAACTGGAGTGTAATAGGAAAAACGTGTTTCCGTGGTTTTACACTTCTTGCTGCTTGGATGGGATGAGTAGGGCACTGTACCAACACTATAGGTTATAGCTATTTTACACTGTATCCTTGTGCCATTTGCTTCTGTGAAGAAATTATATGCTCTGAAATTCTTGTTTTATTTTACTCTCCTACTGATCTCTCCTCACAGTGCTACAGCAGCAGTGGCTTTGAGATGTGAATGTGAATGAGTGTCTGAGCTGTTCCTTCAGGACATGTCTGCGTATTGACCTTCAGCTTACCCTGTTTCCCTGTGAGCCCTCTAAGCATGATCCATCGCTTTCTCAGGCCATTCTCCCTTCACCCCATTGATGGGTTTCAGAGCTACTTAAATTTCAAAGTCCTGATGCGTTGCAGCAGTGGCCAGGGCGCAGCTTTGCTCACTTATAGATTGTACAAGGTCACAGTAAGGGAAGGGGAAAAAAAAAGCCAGAGCATTTATCAGGATGTATTGCTTTACTTTTTCTATCCATCACAAAGGCGATGATTCTATTTTAGTGAAAATCCATTGAACTCAGATCAAGTCAGATGGCTGTTATCATTGGAAACTCAAGAGCTGTCACACCATAATCGGTACAAATGATGAACACTGAAACGTGGGGCTTGAGGCCGCTTAATGGTCTTTAGTGAATTTTTTTCTGTTGCTTTTTGAACACCACAAAATCATTTTACTTAAGTGATTACAATTTGGGAACACTAAGATTTTGTTATGCAAGTAGAGTTGATTCAATTACATATGATCTGACAGCTATTGTGCAATTACATTGTTTTCTACCAGTGTGCCCTCCCCTATGCACACACCAGTACACATACACAGACCACCCATACAATCACAACTATTTGCCTCAAACCTGTTTTGCTTCTGGACATCTCTGATTCAATTTCCACTTGTAATAGGTGACAGTGCCGTGCAATATTAACAGGAACTTTTGCAGCAACATTGCTCTGTATTTTGTGAATGAGCTTTGGTAAAGCTTCCCTGAACTAAAGCTATCTCTGTAAGAAGGAGCTGTGTGTACCCAGGGAAAGGAAAAGCAGTCAAACTTCATTTCTCTTTCTTTTTCTCGAACCACAAACAGCTTAACAAGTATTACATTTTAATAAAAAATTGGGATCTTGACCATTCTTAAAGGCACTTTCACCACACAGAGAATTAATAGATATTTTTCAGTATGATTACAAGTGTATTGGAGCTGCATCAGAAACACACAGTCATAGTAGAAACACATAGGAGCATAGTCATCATGCCTAACAGTTCTTTGCTGCAGTTCAAGCATGCTAATTATTCTCATACTTAAACTTCGTTCTGCTTCCTATCAGTTGTGACAGACTCTCCCTCCACTTACTTGGTTTGATTTCATCATATGCACATAGGAAAGACCAGCTATCCCAGGTTCTAAGGGACTTCTGACAGATAATTAAAAATGCTTCTCCAGTTAAGAGAAAAATAGCAACAGACAACAAACCTTGCACCACAGAAAAACAAGCCATTCCACAAAATTGGTATTTTCCCACTGAAATCCCATAATTAAATAATTGCCATCCAATTTTTGAAAGCAGAAAAACAACCCAACCCTCTTCAGTTCCCACAAATTCATTCCCCAGATAGATGATTTACAGTGCTTATTCAAAGTAAACATATTCAGCTTCACAAGTACTAACAAATCTTCGCTTTGAGCATTCCCTCCTCCACCACACCTACAGAATATGGTACAGGAAAGACATTATTGTTATGTAGGAATGTCCTAAGCTACTTGGAGCTTTTTATTGTTTAAAATTATGTTTAGATCTCAGGCTTTGACCTCCTCCCATGGAGCTAGAACAATACATTTTGAACAAGAAGTACCTCAAACCATAGGAGATTTCAGGAGAGAGTAAAGGGACAAAGATGGACATAGGAAACAATCATTTCCACTGAACTGTGAACAGCAGTACGTATTTATTATTACTATTATTACAAAGCAGACTAGTACTTTATGAAGAGAACAGACAAAGCCTGCTAGTTAACTTGGCACATTTAAGTCATCTGCTATGGGGCCATGATGGCCTTATAGCAGCTTCAAGACTCTTCCAGCATGGTTTCAGCCTCTGTCTCCTAAACATGGCAGTCACAGGAGTGGAGACCTCTGTGCATCTGGAGATCTAATATAAACAAATATTACATATTTTTCCTGAACAAAATTTCTAAACAAAGCCACAGGGACCACAGACCTGTAGTTCCTCTCTGCTTTTACCCAGCAATCATACTAGAGATCTGTCACGCAGCACGGTAAAGACTGTGCACAAACTTCAGGAGCCCTTTAAAACTCCCGCAGACTGGCATTAATAAGCCTTAGTGTAATGGAGGATCAGCCCTTGAGCTCTGTGCTTCAAGAAGCAGAAAATCTTAAATAGGTTGGCATTATGTCTTCAAATCTCTTTTTATTAACACTAAAACAAATACAATTTAGGGAAGTTGTATATTTAAAATAGTCTATTTTTCTTTAATAAGAAAACTACATCTTAACCTTCCATCTAATACAAAATTATGATAGTTTTTGTGGATATTTTAAATGTAGCAAGTAACAATTCACAGATTTTTAGCTGTAGTCACCTGTGCATACACGGCATGCTCAGGGGAAAGCATACACATAGTTAAGAGCCATGTTACAATGTATTTTCAGCAGTGAAACACTGTGGGCAAATAACTGATTTCTTCCCATGTTACAATGGGTATAGGCTTGTAATACATATAATGAAAAACTTTTTATTGCTCAATGATCTCCAAGAGAAATCAAAAGTCATTGGTGCCATTACTTTCCTCTCATGTTTGGAGCCGGGCAAATAACAGGACGTGGACAGAGCCAGGGGACTCCGAATGATCATAGTTAAGCAGAATAGTTTCTTATTTATTTCCTTCACTCTGTTATCTCGCAAGGGACATCTGAAGAGTTGGATATGCATTCTTCAACTACACCAGTAAGGACTAACTTATCCTCAACTAAATTTCTGATTTCTGTCAGATTTTCTGAATTTCCTGTCTTTGCAAACAAGCCTTCCAGCTCTTCTCTACAGCTCTTTATGTCAACTATCAAGGTACTGGGCTATTTGCAAAGGAGATGTTGCATAAATCAGGTAATTATCTATTTATTATTGAAACCTCTTGCTTCCTACCCAATGCTAAGTTTTTAACAGAGCTTTTCCTCCCATGTAAGGGAATTATAGTCGACATTTCCAGCAACCCTGGTGTCTTCTGCTGTCATTTTGGGACAGAGAGTGGCAGTGAGAGGCACTATTTCACACGGGCCTTTAATTCCTTTGGACGTTTCCACTTTCTGCTGAACAGAGTAAAAAATGGATACTCTCAGTCTGGGGCATGTGCTTCATAGCTCCTACTGCAGCACAGCAGGGCCTGACTTCTCAAAGTTTTCATGTCACAGGGTTTCCCAAAGCACAAGGGCCTATTCAGGACTTATTTCTTTTTCTCACAAAGTCAAACTTTTCAAAAATATGCAGTAAACACCTGCATCTTTCTGGCAAATAGTATATAAGCCCAAATCCTGACAATTCAGTTTGAGTACAATAGAAACCTCTCTCCAATTAGTAATATCACAGAAGAGGGGGGAAAAAACAAACAAGCAAAACAAACTGAAAGCCTTTAGCTCCTATTTTACACCAACTAAGACATATTTTCCTCATACTGCTCTTACAGGTTGAGAATCTTAATTGGGCAATGTCAGTAAAGTGCTCTGAAATCCTGATATGATATAGAAGTTATCATAGAAATATGTAACACTTGTCACTGATTCACTAAATAGAGTCTATAGAGAAACAACTAAAAGACAGAGCGTAGATTCCAGAGAGAAAATATGCACAGTCTTTTCAACAAGCTTAAAACAATGTGACAACAAAAAAACCTCCCTCTTAAACAGTTTTCTGCTGGACACAAAATTCGCTGCAACTTCCAGCACCTAAGAGGGTTTTTTTTTTTCTTTTCTGTACCTTATATGTCTTCCAGGTATCAGTTGTGGTAGCTGTAGCAAGTGATATAAAGGAGCTGACACTTCTGCTTGGGCAGGGAGCGTGGTGGACCGCCACCAGCAGGCACTCACACTCAAAACAGGACTGACATTACATGTCCCCAACCCAAATAACAGCTTTATATTCAATTCCATCTACTGGAGATGACAGCAAGAGAAACAAGGTTATGTGGCAGCAGCTACCATATTTTACCTATCCATATAAATACATTTAAACATGTGGGAAATAAGGTTAGGGGAGTGACCTTGAAGTATGGACTTTTAGGCTAGTAACCCTCACATAACTTCAACTTGAACACTGCAAGTGGAAATAAAAACAGTGCATGATACTAATACATCTACTACAAACACCCATAGGAAAGAATTAAACCTGTTCTGTGCATTAATACAGGCCCTGTCTGTGAATCAGGAATGCCTTTGTCGTGTGCTGCCTCACAGAGCAGACAAGCTTCTTAATAACTAGATGTTATGAGAACTGAAGCAAAACTTTTATCTTCACTATCCAATCTCTCTTTTCAACCACTAAGCTCCCAGTGAAACAGCATAACAATGCTCCTATTAGGTAAGCAAGGGACAGAGTGGATGCAAATCCCCACTGTATTAACGTGCCTGCTCCTGAGTCAGCGTTGGGCCTTCCAGTGTCGACTTTGCCAATCAGCATGTCTGGTTTTTCCCATTTCCCAATGGCACAAGGCTTATCTTCTCTCTGAAGAAATCAACCCCAACATGTGGCACCTCTTTAAATTAGCAGCACAAACCAGGGTGGGTTTTAGAGTCTAATTAGCATTACTAGAGAGTGTCCACTTTTCAATAACTTCCACAGTATTCAAACAACACAAATTAAAGTTGTGTCCCTATAAAACATACAGCTGCTTTGTAACATAAGATAGTAAGATGAACACACCAACCACTGGTTCCTTGCCAGTTTTGGTTAGCAGAATTAGGGTATGAACTTGGGATCTCAGTGAATAGATGCTAATGCACCAGTGAAAGGTCATCAAAGCAGTCTGACTTCAAATGTCCTGTTGAGGTACTGAAGTCTCTCATTCCTCCACTATCCTTTGTCCCCATCTGGTTTACCTAATAGATGATCCTAACAATTCACATTGGCAGTCCTTTGTAGTGTAATGAACACTATGTGGTCTGATGAATGCAACCACTGCACAGAAAACGTCAGTTCTTTCATTAAGAAAACCTTCCCAAGTTCATTGTATTGAACCAGCGCTCCAGCTATTAGGCTGATACATGACACAGTCAATTCCAGTTACACTTTAAGTGACTATTCATGTTCAGTGAATTCAATTTTTAAAGCAAATTTATATATGTTTAGATATTTACATGAATGTATATTTCTTCCAACTTATTCTCATATGCCTTTTTCTGAGCTTTCTTTTATTATAGTGATGGGGCTGGGGGGAGAGGGAGGGAATTATATTTCCCAACAGATCTTGAAATTGCATAGCTGATGGAAAAGACACTGAAAACCAAATCAGCAGCTTTCTGAGAATATACTTGCATAGAACTCTGAATTACTTGTAGGTAAAAGAAATTGCAGTGTAGGCATTTATTAATGTTAAATAAAATATCTGCATGGATTTCTTTTAAAAAAAATTACTATTGTTATTTTACATTTATTTCTGAGGACCTATTTGCTGACATTAGTCAATATAGTACCTCTTTGTATATAGTACTACAATTACTGGCATGTAGACTTTTAAAGCAGGTAATTCACAAAAGTTACTCTACTGCTGCTACTGCACAGCGAGCATCATCTCTTTCATTAAGAAAACCTTCCCAAGTTCATCATATTGAACCAGGATTCCAGCTATTAAGCTGTGCGATGACACAGTCAATGCCTGCTATAGTATCAATTCAATTTAAGCATCTTTTTGTTGTCATTAGCCTTTCTGTACTTTGTTTTAACTGACTTTGTTTATTGATAATTATTAGAGGACCAATGGTTCCAACAGATATTTTCATTATATATATCCTCTACAGCCCACAGCAGTAACAGCATTTCTGTGCAAATCATCCTGAAGTCTTTGAACCATTTACCATGTGCACAGCTTAAAATAAAGTTATTTAGAAATTAAAAATAAATAAGGTCTCTTATTGCATCACTTAGCTACCAAATGACAGAAATTTAGCCTTCTGTGCATGCATTCAAAAAGGACAAGCTGATTACTTATTTTGAAACATATTGCAAAAATATTTCCATTAATGTGGATTTGTTCTAAATTGAATATAAACTATCAAGTCTACTTTTCTACATGGAAAACAAAACCAGAAACAAACCTATATCTTGACTTTACCAGACTTAACATGCTTGTGGATTAAAGCGCTACTGTTTAGGAAATACAAGTATCTTTCTTAAAACTACATTTCGTAAGAGAAATTATAGTTATGGGATGCAAGGACTTTGTGGCTCGATATATTTTGCAAGCAGAGAAGGGGGATGCCCTTCAAAGTTAGAGGGTAATCATTATTGACCTTGTGCATTCAAGACAGCATAGCAGGTTTCTATATAAAGAAACTTACAGAGAGGTCATTGAAAGCACTAGTAAAGAGACATAAAAAAAAGGAGGAAGGACAGAATACAACATCAGTTAAGCAGGTTAAAAATTTAACTATAAACAGATTCGGTAATTGTAGGCAAAAGCAAAAGAACATTTTCTTTGTGTCATGCAAATTTATGGTTCTGCATTAAATGCTCATTATCAGTTAAGTAGCCTTTACAATGTAATTATTAACTTTTATAGTTTCTGCAAGTATTTTTTTTCTCGTTTACCTACAGACAGTATGAGCACTCTGTGGTTTCTGAACAAAGGGGCATAGCATTCGGCAGGCAGGAATTTAGTCTCTGGTCCTCCCTCCTTTACTCATTCACAGGGTGTCTGTTAATCTCTCTTTGTTTGAATTTACCTGTCTGCAAAATAGGTACAATAAAACCACCAGACATCTCCCCAGGGTTATATGACACTTATTTTGGCACTTCAAAAAGCACACTTAGTAGAGCATTTTGAAATCACTGAATGAAAAGCTTTATGTAATGGAAAATAAATTACTTTAGTATGATGAGGTTGTTTGGAAAATGTTCAGCTAAAATGCTTTGGTTAGAAATATTAAAATACCTGGGATACACAGTGGACAGCTTTAATACACCTTTCTCTTTCAAACAAAAACTTAAAATAGGCGGTAACACAGGAGGTCTTACTCACATGTACTTCCTACTCTCATTTAATTAAATGACAGTCAGTACTATCACATAGTATTCACATGTTTTCTGTTTTCTATCTAGATAAAGCTTAAAGAAATTGAAAGAGAAATAGAAATAAAGACTGAGACCTTTTTTTTTACTTTTCATTGACAGAGAAAACACAAAGCTGCTGACCTTTCTGTGACTTGTGCCATTTCTCTTCAACCTACTATCTCAGAATGGCTGTAGAAATTTGGCCTGGTTAGGCAAAACTTTTCTATTGGGTCTTTCATCTCAAGTACTCCAGCCTACCGTGCAGCTAGGAAACTGCAATCTCAGTACACTGAAAACCTCTACTAGAAGAGTCAATAATTCTTATTAATAGATGCCCACAGCATTCTAGAAACAATCCACTCGCATGACTGTCCTGCCCCTTAAACTTTCCCTCCCCTGTCAGCCGATAGCACATAGTTTCCCAAAATATGTTTCATTTTCAAGAGAGAGATTTACTACAGCCCTGTTATCACATTCATACCCTTCCTGAAAAGATAAAAATAAGAAAGACCTTACAAGAAGATGTTGTAGCAATAGCTAAATCATAAATGTTTGATAAGGAATAGCTAAATCCAGACAAATAACTGTTCAGTCTCACTTTGTATTAGGCAGATAAAGTCATACAGGAAATCAATGTGATCTATTGAAATGAAAAAAAATCCAGCTTAGGGACTATATAGTATTAAAGAATATGTGACATTATAAATGGGCTGCTTCCATAAGTGTTATACAATGAGAAGTTGCATAGTTTTTATTTATTTTTGTGTTTATGAATGTAAAAGCAGGATGTAAAAGCCACTATTTGTCAACAGGGCAAATGTGGGCAGCAGTGAAGTAGGTGAGTATTTATAACCTTATTTTCCCACTCTTGAAGGGAATACATATCCTCTCAAGGGATAAAAGAATCTTCAGTCACCCACTAGCCCAAGGCTCCCTTTTAGCACAGGCTGACAGATGTGCTAAAATTATAAGTGAAGTGTTGTGATGTTGACTCCTAAAGCAGCAATCATTAAGGTTGAAATTAGTATCACCTCCCAGCCATTCAAATGTTAAAAAGTTCTGACACCAGGCATAATTGGACAACTTTACCTAGTGGGGATAGCATTACATTTTATCCTACTGACTTCTTTCTGCTTTTTTCATCCCTGCTCCAATTTAAATGAAGCAAAGCAACTTTTTATACATCTTTCAGTTATACAAAACAAAACAAAAATCTGCTTATGCAGAAAGACATCTCAAAAGCAGACATATGAGTTCACAACTACATATACAAGTAGTATTGTTTAAGGCTATACTATTTCAGCTGACAACAGTATTTTAAATAAGATGCAGTTAAACAAAAAAAAGACTGAAGGAAAATACAAACAGATGTCCTAATATGTATTAGCATCTGCTGAAAGAAATTTAATTTGAAAACATAAAATGCACTTTTCTGGCTATATGTGCTCATTAGTTACATGTAATCTTCTGAAAGAAGTTTCATATGTACTGATTTATGTATACCTGGATATTATCTTCACCAAGTATAGCAGTTGCTATAAATGACAGCAAGTGCTAAAAGATATAAGCAATCCATACAATTAGATTTCAGGTCATTTAGATCACTGTGAACTAAAAAAACATGTTAATGTGCTATATATACTGCCACTTCCTCAAATATTGCTGAGTTTGACACATTAACTAATGGACCATCACCTGATAAATACTGAATGTGTGTAGACAAAGTCTCAAATCATCTCTACTGACTCAGGCCAAGGTTTCGTCAGTGACACAAGCCCAGCAGTGCTGTAGTACTATTGCAGTATTCTTGTGCTGTGTGCCTGAAGAAAAATGAAGCATACAATTTAACACTGTTTTCTGATGGACCTTACTTCTTCATTTTATGATAAAAACTCAGCTCAAGGCCCACACTGTAACGTAAAATATGGAAAGCCACCAGTGAAAGCTAACTAGTGTTTAAACATCAAAATCCAATGATTGTGAAGGTGTAACACTTTGCTATTGAGTTAGATTCAATTTATAAAGGTTGATGAGCACATCTATTTCTGGCACGAACAAAGTTAACACCGTGGCACTCTCATAGACCTATGCTGCAGATCAAGTTCCCAGGTTCAACCTCACTAAGTCCTATTCTTCTTGTTTCAGCTGAACTGTGCTTATTCCTTCATCTACACTGGGCTCCTGCCCATGACTACTGCACTTCTCTATCAAAAGAAGCTGATCTCATGTAGAGAGCAGACACACCTAAACTTCTATTAGGCTACCTTGCCATGCTTCCTCTCCAGTATGTCATTCGCATGGCAGGGTATTGAAGACTTACTGGGCTAATGCACAAATCTTGTTCTAATTAATGAGAGGAGACAAGTAAGGTACACAGCTGAGTTCTGTTTTGGCACCACAGTGCTACAGATGGGGTAGTGTACACTGAACTGATTGAGAATCCTGACAGTTGGTGATCCACTCTCAAGGCAATCGGTGGTCCATTCTCTCCCACATCAGCTCCCTTGTCATTCAGTGTTACTGGGAACACGGTTTCCAACACTGAACTACCAGCTGACCCAGCCAGAATAGCCTCTTACAAACTGATTTCTCCAACTTTCAAGGCCACCAAGCACTACTGGATGGGGAGCATCAACATAATCTGCATAGATGCTGTGCAAAGAAGGAAGATAAGATTCCTGCATCTTAGTTTGGAAGATATTCTTGCCTGTTTCGTTCATCTTCTTGTTAAGTTGTTTTGACTTGTGCTTGTGATCTATCTCTCTATGGATGCGGTTAGTCAATTCCCCTTCTCTAACCTCCTTCAGTGTTACCCATTAGTCCTCTGGACTTGCTGTAAGTGCCAGCTCATCAGAACTTAATTCTCAGCCATGCTCAGATTTCTGCCCTCTCTGTTTCTGCCTGATTCATTGCCAATTGTTTCTTTTAACTGTACACTCACACAGTGGTCCAACCCACAAATATCTCACTCCCTCTCTCACTCTCTCTCATTATACTGAGTCTGATCCTTGGCAGAAAACTTACTTTTTCACAACAAATTCACTCCTTCTTCCTCTAATACCCTAGTCTGTCTATATAGCAATCTTTAGTTTAGTCCACTTTATCCTGATCCACTATCAATATGTCAAGGCTCACCCCAGATCAACTTCAAGATACAAGTTTTCATTGATGACTTCCTAAATTTTCAAACAAGCATTTTCATGCTTTCTTTTATTCTGCTTACAGATCTTCCCACAAGCATTTGCAATATTATCTCATTATCTGTTTTCATAATCCACTTAAAATTTTCCTTTTCTTTGGTATCTAATCTTTTCTTTAGCATCAAACAAATCAAGCCTAAAACAGGGCCCACCATATTGATTCATATTATCTCATTATATGCTTGTTCTTTTTATCTCTCTGTATCCCTGACTTTTGATTAACACTTAAATTTTAAGCAATATAGACTTGGAACAATCTTTTTGGTTCATTTTGCATATTTATTAATATGGCTGGGTCTTCATCTGTGACTAACAATCTAGGCACTGCACTAACGATAATTATCATCATCTTGTTCCTTCTTTGTTGACAGATAAGCATATAAACTGGATTTTGTTTTCTGGGTAGGACTGCCAGGATGACTGTTAGGAGTGCTGCTTGTAGAAGAAACTCAGTCACTTTTAGTAACTGTTTGCAAACAAAGGGTTGTAGTCTTTTGGGTTTTTAAGAGGAATTAAGGATGGGAAAATTTTCAAGGTAAACATTAGGAAGAATTATTTAGAAAGTATGAATTAGAATGACTCTGTGTCACATTGTTAGATAAGCAGCATACACATACTATTTTTTTAGTGAATATACTGTAAGAGAAAAAAAATTGCAAATTCTGCTTGTATATGTATCAACATGAGCATAATACACCAAAGTGACATTTAGTCTCCACATAAGACAACAAATGTTAAATGCAAACTCTCATAGACAAACCTACCAAAGACGAGAGACTTCAAATGCTGGAGAGCTCTATTTAAGACTGAAAGCACTAGTATTCTTCTCTCAAATCTTCATGAGTTGGAAGTATTAAGTTATTTAATCTGATGCCAACACTTGAATTAAATTCTAATACATTGTCATGCACTAATTCTGTTATTAGTGAATAGAAGGGGAACAGAAAATGCAAACATATTATCATGACTGCATGAACTGTATCTTTATTTGGAACAGAAATTACTTTAATGACATCTGAAGCTCAGTTTTTCTCGCACAAAGTCTGTGGTGTGGACATGAAAAATAAGCAAAAGGGCAGAAATGCTTGAAAACAAGATGATTATGACTTCCTCTCAAGAAGAAAGTGAAAATGCAAATGAAACAGACATTTTCTAAATATAGTTTAATTTCTAAATAAGACTTCACATCACAGATTTGTTTATCCTCATTTGGTGATAATTGTTCACAGCAGAATATATCAGAAATTTCTATAATAGGAACCACAGCCAGGAAATGTTAAATAATTAATCACCCTCCCAGCCACTTGCATTTCTGTTGATATAAATGACCGTATAATTCCAAACCCAATTATCACTACTTAGCCATTCCATTTTGTAGTTAAAATCCCACAAAATTAAAGTGCATCAATTGTTAATGGTAATAGACCAGACAAGGGATTAAAGATTATTTTAATGTTTATTTCCTGTCAGGAGGTTTTTTTGGCAGGAAGCACTGTAGACAAAAGGCTACATTAAAGATGAGATTCATACAATGTATTTAAATCTACAAACTTCTAAAAACCTTATGGTATAATTACTTGTTTAATCTACTTGTTCCCTGAAGATACCAATGGGGGTTTATCAAGCCAACTTCATTATGTCTGCTTCATAGAAATCAAAATATTCTCTTTAACTTGGCAAAAAGCAGTCATGCTTACCATAAACACAATTCTAAGGACAGACTTGAAAAAGGAATGAACTGTACTAAGATATACAGGAGAACCAGATCACCGTAAGGAAGTTTTTTGTGTCATATTTAGGTTTATCTTCTGTTACTACTAGCATTATGCATTTGCATACAAGATTAAGTATTTGTAAACACTTAAAACAATCACTTTAATACCAACAAACTTCAAGGATTACATATGTTTTTTAACCTACCACAAAATGGTGATTTTTCTCCACTTATCAGAGAAGTACTTATGCAAATGTCTTACATATAGAAATCTCGTAGTTCAGAGATTACTTTGTGTTCTTAAAAAGTTTTTTTGTTTGTTTGTTTTAATCATTAGGCATTGCCAGCAAAGTACAGTAACTGCAACTCTGTAGAACTGGATTTGAAGGCTTAGGGACTTGGAGAGGGGCCCTTACTGTTAACTGTTTCAACAGGCAGCAAAAGCAGGCTGAATTTTGTATGCTTCAAAAGGTAAGTCATCTGCATAAAGTTATAGATATGTATCTGTATCTTGGGTCTTTTGTGACGAAACCATCAGATTTGGAGCTGGCACTAAGTGTGCCAATTATTTTAGGCTTACACTTACATTACCTTACACAACATTATTAATTTGATTATAGTCTCTTTTCTGTATAAGCAGAAATCTATATATGTACTAAACACAAAAGGTGATTGGAAATTATGTGTGTTTTTGAGTACATACATTCCCTTCCTTGCCTCTTGAGCAATACTACCCATTTCTTTAAAATCTCTGGATAACTTACAGCACAAGAACATTATAGTACTATGTAACCACTTCTCCCTTCCCTTCCCTTCCCTTCCC
>WBNH01011266.1:976720-989931 GCA_013401255.1 Urocolius indicus | reverse complement strand
CCCTCCCCTCCCCTCCCCGCAGGTAACCCTTACTCTGCATATATACACAACAAAATAACAAACTAAATCATGATAGAAAGAGCATAGTACATAATCACTTCACGTTGTATCAATGACAGATGTTGTTTCTTTGTCCGTTTCAAACATTTTGCCCAGAGCACAATCATTGTTTGGCTACAGTTGCCTTTCGTTCTTTCTCCTCTTTATGGGAGAGAAAGACAGTTGGGACAGGTCTGTGGCAGTAACACTTTCATGCTGTAACAAGAAAGTTTACAGCCTAAGATTGTTCAGGAGGGCAGTGAAGAAGTTCCCATCTAAAATCAGGATTGCCTGGTAATGATATCACTAATTCATGAATTCATTTATTAAATGCTCAATGTTGTGAATAACACGAATGTCATCAGATGCAGTTATTGACAAAGAAGCTTCTAATTGAGACATACTAAACAGCTATTCATCCTGGAGTCCCAGTTGTTTCAGAATATTACACTGATGATGCACATTTGGCATAAGGGAGCAGTGCAGAATTAAAACTGCTATTTAAAGTACTTTTCACTTGTTTTCCTTGGTATGCACCAAAGCAAAATCCACAACAAAGTTCAGAGTCCATATCTCTCCTGAGATTTGTGAGTGCAAGTAGACATGGTAGGGAAACCCATTCTATAACCTTTCACCAACATAAAATTTACTATGATTAAGGCCCTAAAACTCTATGCTCAGCTCTGATTTAAACCTCTGAAATCCATCCTCCCCTTAAACATTTCCATTCTAATAAATACCTCACTTTGACATGACATGCTAATTACTTGGCTCCTCAAGTGGCGAGGACAAGTTCTGTCCTAAAGTATTCTTATTCAGCAGGTTTAAGATGTTATTTAAGTTAAAGACATGCTAGCCATCCCAGTTTCTCTTTCCCAAACACTACCACTGAGGCAAAGAGAAAAAGTATGTTTGAATCCACGACTGAAAATTTCCCTGTAATTTTCTATGGTATTCAAGACTTTCTCAATGAGAAGGATTAATCTAACTTGTGGAAATGAAACTTCCTTCAAAATTCTAATGTTCTGTATCTTTTATTTTTAAATTGTGGCATTAATAATTGTCTCAGCAGCAAGTGGAGAAAATGTGTGAAATATATTCCCTCTTTATAGATTTCCTGTTTCTAAACAAGCACGTGAAAAATGGCAGTGCCTTGCCATCTGAAGTTTTCGGTTTAACTCCAAGCAAAAGACAATTAAACAACTTACAGTATATGGTCATGAGACTATAATTGCTCACCAGTGCTACTTGTTGTGTCAGCTGCCACAACGAGCAGCAGCAGTTTAGCTTTACTAGCCTGGCAAGCCTGCTGGAGGTTACTGACTATAGCAATAGCCTCACACTGAGAAGAAAATATTCCATGAGCAAAAAAAAATTCCACAGCATTCTTGAGGTGCTGAATTAGCACAGAGTAAAATGAAGACATTCCATGATGGACAAGCATCTAGAAGTACAGGGGATCTTGTAATAACTTTTTCTTAGAGGTCAACAAATTAATATTTCATTACCTATTTTTTCCTCACACAGTTTCTTATAATTCTCCCACTTCCTACACACTTTTTTTTTTTTTTTTGTAATTCCTATAAGCAAATGTATATTCTGAATCTATACATCTTGGGTTATCCTCTGCAACATCGAAGTTTTATCTAAGAAATGATGCATCAGGTTTTTTAGCAGAAAGTTATAAACACAAGAATGGCTGGATTGAGTGAAAAACAAAGATAAATTGAGCCCTTCAAATCCTGCTTTGGGTAGAAATCATTCCCAAGCCACACTGACCAAAACAAGTTCCTATTTGAGAGATGTTAAATGCAATTGTGTCTGTTCTCACAAAGACATTCTCACAGTTGACCTTATTTTGACTTTTGTAGACAAGCAACTTGTAGATATGACAATCATAGACCAATATCTGCTCTATCATTATTGATATCCTCTATTATAGGCTGAAATAAGAAATTAGATCACCAATACACATCCAAAACATTGTAGCTGTCAGTCTAGCACACTCTCAGAACTACCTATAAACCACATCAAAGACAAAAAGTACATCATTAACTTCATTCTTTGTAATGGTAATGCAAGGGAATTCACATTAATGGATGCTTAAGAGTAATCATGGCAGACGCTCAGCATTAAGGTGAGGAATATTAATTTTCCAGACATAAAAGCATAAATGACACATCTCTGTACAAAGCCAACACAAATCAATTGCCTAAATGCAATTTAGTTCAAGATTCTTGGTATATCAACGCAGACACAGAACTCTGTAAGAGCAACAAGATGAACAGGAAAATTGTATTCCTAAGAATCTAGTGATTCTTTTGGGGTTTTTGGTATGCAATAAAATACTATTTTTTTTAATAAATGCAAAACTAGAGCACAAAGCATATGCAAAGTGATATTATAATACATAGACAATAGAGCTTAAGAGTAAAAGGATAATGAAAAGCAATAAAAGGAAGGTATTATAACCATTTAATATGATTATGACATTCTGATCTTAAATAATATCTGTACTGGAGAATCAAATAAATTTTCACTTTCAGTTTAATAAAATTGTTTTCAAGGACTTCTAATTTTAAATTAAGAGTAAATAATTCTATGTAGCCTCATAATCATCACCTATGTGCTATACTGTGAAATGTGACTCTCCCAAATGCCAGAGCAGATTTCTCAATGTATTGTTTCTCTCTGACCTCCGGATCAAGTTTGTTCAGTGTCTGACTAAAAGAATGTTCTTCCCTTTTGTTTTTGCTTCTCTAAATAACTGCTAGGTCTACAAATTCATTATGGAATTAGAATAAAATCCAGTCCATTCTTCTATAGTTATGTTGGCTTAGCATCACCAGAAGAAATAAAACACATTTTAGTTACTAAGGTGACCAGTTACAACAGTGATTCCATACAGGACTAAGATGCAGTAAGATAAAAGCTGCTGGTTTTATGTGGTAATCCTTCTGCCTAGAAGAGTCTATTGAGAGACAGCATGCAGGAAAGAGCAGAAAGTAACATAATTCATTCAGCAAGAATACTATGGGGCACAAATGCTGAGAAAAGGCTTCCACATACCACTCTTGCATAATTTTCCATTAAGCTAAAATGCACCTGTGAATATTAAAATACGTCTTCAATTTTTCCATATTTTTGCCTTTTCCACTTTCTCATATTTATTTACTTAATTTCTTTATAAGTGTTTAGAATTTACTTCTGGTGACCAAATAAATTAAAAGATGAGGAACCTTTAAACACACAAAAGGCTCTGGGAGCTTTGCCACTGGCAAAAGGAGAGATTGCTGCTCATGGATGTAATGAGTCAACTACCAACACAGAAATCTGGCAGAACTCCTGCATTTTAGAATCATGGGATATATGACTTCATCTTGGTACATACAGATTTTTCTCACAAAGTTGAATCTGCACCTTTTTTTCCCAGTTGGTTTTCAGTTATTCTATTGTCATGCCTCACTCAAGCTATTACAAGTTCATCAGTAATAGCCAACTGATATCTTTCCCACCTCTTTTATCAAGGTCAGTGAAGTTTTCAAAAATACTAGACTGTCAAGCACATACACATCACAAAACAAATTCTTATACAAACTATGAAGAAAAATCATCTAAGTTCAACTCAGTGTATTTTATTCAGTGGAGTAGGCAGTAAAATTTTCTTTCATCCTGGAAGATTTTATTTTATAATTCCTTCATCTGGGATTCCAGGAAGTGTTAAGATGTTAACTATCTGACAGAGTTCAAATCAGTGCCAAGTAGTTTATTATAGCACAGGTTTTATTCCCCGATTGCAGGGGACATGGACTTCTGATGAAAAAGGTGGAATAATTCTTGCCTCAGAGTGTAAAATCAAGATCAATTTAGTAACCCACTCCTCTAATACCATATGTGCAAAGAAATAATTTAGACTCCTAGTTAATTTGAGTATTGAACTGAAATTCTGCAGCTGCTTTCTGCCAGTCCTGAAAACAGAAATTAATTTCAATGACCAAGTCGAATGGAGTGCTGCTCTGTCAGGTAATTAGTCATCGTCTTTTGCTACTCAGGGTCTATCACTGTGCTAATCCATACATAAACCTCAGTATTCCCCTAGTCACTCACAATCTAAAGAGCTGTTTAACTACCTATTTCTCTCATTCAATCCTACCCCAGATATCAGCTGCAAAATGAGCATTCTTTCATGTTTAGCTTTCTTCCACCTATTTACTGCCAGCAGAATTAATGCAACTGATTTACATTTTCTTTTTTCTGTTTGATCAAGTCTGCTGTTGATTAAGTAGAGCTTAAGGGAAAAAAATTATACTCCTGCAGCTTTCCTACTTGACTTGCCAGTTTATTAATGAAAGAAGCAAGGATATTGATGGCCCAGAAACTACAAGTGCAGCAATTAAAGGGTACGTCCTTCCATGCTTCTAATTAAAAAAAGAGTTCATTTTTATTAAAATATATAGTTTAGTGTCATATTTATATCTAATTCTAACTTCTGCTGTTTAGCTTTTTTTTTTCTTTGTTTATTCCTTTTAAACAGAAATCTACTGGGAAAACTTAGATCAGGCAGAATAAAGAAACTTTCCCTGACAACCATTTCTGGAAGCTTTGTTCCCAAACAACAAAAACAACCCCTTCCCCCCAAATCCTTATAACAATGAAATATTCACAGATAAATTCCACTCTGAAAGCAACCCTGTGTTATTTTGTTCTTTTGTACATTAGCAGAGTTTGTCCAACATCACAAGAAGACTGAAGATTTTTGATACATGTCTTGTTGGACATATAAAGGTAACTAGACCCTTCCTTCCTCCTAATACTTTCTTACTTAAGATCTAAATTCTAGATTAACTTTTTTTCTTGTCAAGTATTTACATGAATGATCTCACAGAGTTTCTTTCTGCTTCCTAATTTCTTTTTTTGCAATTTCTCCTTCACAAACACCTGAACCCATAACATGGCCAATATTTTATTGTTCTGCTGAGTCAGTGCTTTGCACATTAATGGTGTAGCTTCAAAATCAGAAATACAAATAGACAAATTACTCCTATTTCTGTCTAGGACTTTGGTTTTGTGGTGTATAATTCATCTGAATTCAGATCTGAACATTCATCTGAACAGAAATCTGACATGTTCTGGCTAAATCAAACTTTGCATGTGTGCACAGATTGACTCTATAGCACCTGTGGAGTAAGAGCTATGATCTCAGTCAGCACAAAGATCAACCTGCCTGCCCCACAGCCAAAATATCCTGCAGACAACTCAAAATACATCTCCATTTGCACACTAGCTACCTCTCCCAGATTTCTGCACAGCAATGTACTCCTCTTATTTAGTTACCAGATGTTTAGAAATCCCTAAGAAATTACATTAAAAAATAGGTGCAACCTAAAAGTTATAAACGAGTATCCCATACAAGTGATGACAAGTATTTAATGCATGGAAAATGATTGTTCTCTGCATTGATGTTCAAGAGAGGAAGAGAAGTAAAATATCTTCCTCCTCCTGGCCTGTGTCCTTCCTAGCAGTGGATGGGGTGAACTGCTGTGATCAGAGCAGGTAGGCAATCTTGTATATCAGGGGATTCCCAATAGGCAGAGATAGTTGTGTATTTAAGGACAGTGAGCTTTTCTTAAAAGAGGTACTAAAAGTGAATCACAAAATTTCCCAGAGCTCCCAGCTGGATGAAACAGCAGTAAACAAGAGTGATTCTTCCTTAGGGCTAACAGGGTTAGAGATGTTGTTCTCAGAGCATATTGTGTCATCCACAATACAATTGTCCACATTTCTCCTTGAGCCATCCCAGACATGCTAAAAAAAAATAACTTGTGGAGGAGGGGGGTAGGAGTTGTTCTAAGGTTGTTTCTTTTGTGAAAGAAATTTCTCAATCACTTCCAGTTTTAAGATGACTTCATAGAAATGGTGACCCTCACAAGTACTACACAGTAGCTTTAACCTTTTTCAGTGGAATTGGAAGAGCTCTTATCTCTTCTCTGACCCTTTTTCCCCTCTAGCCTTACACTCTTGGCACCATTGAAAAGTCAGAACCATTAAGTTGGTGTCAAGTGGCTGTGCTATTCATATTCTATTATAGTCAATGACAATTAACAGTGCCATTCAGAAAAGCCAGGTACTGTATTACACAATTGGAAAATTGATCTTATCTGAGGCTTGAAAATCAGCAATGTTCAGACCTTAACTCACAGGCAAAAAAGAAGAAGAAAAGGAACAAAAAAAGGAGGAAAGTACTGCCTGACCTCAGAATCACACAGCAAATAGCCACCTGCAAGGCTTAGAAATAACCTGAAGAAGTGGCCAAGTCTCTGGATGAATATAAACTCTGATTTTTGCCATCAAGCAAAATGATGTTAGAAAGAATACAAATCCAACAGAATGCTTGATGATCACCTTCGAAGTTGTTATTGCAGGCAAAATGCAACATCTTAGCGCTGCTGACACATCAGAAAACCTCTGTGTGTGTCAATTCTAAGCTCTTTGCAGCACACACCCACAGGCACCTACAACATAATCTTCACTTCTAGTACTAGAACTGAACATCTACTTTCATAAATGTTTTTACTAGAAATGAGCACAGACATGTCTTTCTTCTAATGAAATACTGAATGGATACGAAAAGATCAACAAATAACTCTCTACTTTGGAAACTGAGAATGTTTTCCTATGCCAGTGAATCTCAGCATTAACTACAAACCCATACAATAGTTGATTACAGTTCAATCTATCTGCTTGAAATCACAAGGGGAATTTTAGATAGTAAAACTCAATTAGTTAGCTTGAATATTACTAAAGCATTCGAGCTAAAACCTGTTCACACAAAGGACACATTGTAGAATCAAGGATAGCTCCAGCTCACCATAACCCCTCTGAATTTTTATACCTCCTCTTAAAGAGCACTCTTCCTCCATGCCAAGAATCCAAAACCAGAGCAAGTCTTATTGAATCAGCAAGTCATTACATTATTTATATTCCTCAATCAAGTACTGAGCCACACAAGTAGAATATAACCCAACAAGTTCTCATCCTGGAGTACACTGCAAGATTTGTGGAGTCACTGCTTTGGTTCAAGCATGCCATTTGTAATTAAATGGGGAAAAAAAAACCAAACTCAAACCAACAAATACTCTTCCATTTCAAATGCTGCAAACTCAATCATTGCATGAATCTGCCATTACATCCAGTTCTGCTTGAGATTGTTCTTCCTGGATCTTGGCCTCCTAAAATGTCCTGAGCCTCTGTGAATTTAGGTGTCTTTGGTTTTCCCCTCCTTTCAATCCAGGTATAAGCTATCTGTGCTAAATACTGGAGAGGAAGGCCTTACACACAACTACTCTAGAGACCTATATTCAAATCCATTCTAGCGGAAAAAGTGATAGTCCCAAACCCACCTTTGGTGCACCTGGAAGAGAACAGCTTGTATTCTACCAGATGTTTCACCCGATGCCAAGTTTTCCTGGGGAATCAGGAACAGATTGAGCACAGAAATCATCTTTGTTTGTTCATCATTTTACTCCACAGAATACAATAAGAAATCATCAGCTGGCTTCAGTTCTCTGGGAAAAAGTCTCAGATTGTTGCCTTAATGAAAAACATATAACAGGCACAAAGCTACTATAGTTATACTTAAAAATCAATATCTCCTATTGGTCTTATAATTTGTGTACCAAATATCTGCTTTAAAATGTGCACAAGCCTCAAAATAAAAGCTAAGGAGTTTATATCTCAGACTTCTAAGTGTTCTCTACAGTTTCAATATTTTCAAAACAAAGTGAAATGTTATATAGGATTCTCTGCTTGGCAGTGAGAGTCTATTCTATATTTTACTTCTTTTATGGAGAAGTAGAATAAAATTCCCAGACTGCTCCAGTGCAATTAAAATTACTTTTATTCATATAGTTACGTCTACGTCCAGCATAAGCATTCCCCAGGACTAATCCTTTTAGGCCCTGATCCAGCAAAGCACTTTACTGTGTCTTATTCTTAAAATTACATGTCTCCCCACTGATTTCAATACAGTTATATTAGGGATGAACTTGGCCTACTACAAAAAAAAAATAATGTTAAAAACACAATTTAAAAAACAAGCAATGAAACTGAAAGCCTAAGAGACTTCAATATTTCTCTGTTTTAAAGTAAAGCATTACTGGTGTACATTTGAGTACAGTCCAACAGTGGGTTATTTTTGTACAGTTAGGGCAATTCAGGTAAGGAGCTTCTTTGAGATGCATTGATTTCAAATCTAGATGATTTCAATAAGCTTCTCACACCCAAATCTTACAAGGACTGGGATATAAAAATATCCATTACATAAATAAATCTGTTAGAATTGATGAATGTCCAAAATTAAATAAACCCACTTCACTCTAAGAGATTTTGCAGCTGATACGGTTGTAAAACAATAAGAAAACCATCATAATTTGCATTTTTATAGCTACATTCATCAATAGCTTAAATATTTATTACAAACACCAACCCACTACAGGCAGGAACTGTAGGATGGTATAGCCCTGCTTTGACTTATAAAGACACCGAACTATGGCTTGACACTTGGCTACAACCAAAGCTTCTTAAATTGGCTGAAATAGTCAATGTCTTTGGCTATTTCTTTCTGCCCCATTTTTGCTGGTGCAAGAATTTCTATGAGCATGCAATGAACTGGATCAGGAAAGTAATCTGGCTGAAATATAAACCACCGAAAAGTGCTGACTTTAATGAAGAGGGCAGCTCAGGGAAGCAGGAGCCTGAGACTGCTTAAGATAGCATTGCCCCAAAATAAATGTACATTGAACTGCATATCCTGAGGCTCAGAGCAGAAGCCAGAAGCACAACCATGGATTTCACCAATTCATCCACATCAGCCATGGGGGTATAACTGGGACAAGAGACACAAAATGGATAGAAGACATTTCTGGAGTGGCTTCACAGCACAGCTTCTGATCATTGTGGAGAGGCAACAAAATTGAATTTGCCAAGGATGGCTAAATACCCCAAGCAAGATGACTCTACATGAAAGCATCTTTCTATGACTTCCAGATTGTTTCTCCAGTCTTATCAGACAGCCATCCTAATTGGCTCTCAAGAATATTTTTAAGTGCCTGCTTTACCACCATGGAAAGGAATGCACATGAGAGAGACTGAACACATTTGGCAAATAAATTCCTGTGGACACTGTGAAGGGAATAATGCCTTCCTATTTGGTTTATCCTGTACTGTAGTAAATGTGGGGCTTTTTTTCAGTCAAGGTGCTGCAGTAACACAGATGATAGTCATATTACACTTATAAAAGACAACTTTAAGAAAGATCTTACTGCAATAAAAGTGAGGATTTTTTTCCCCCTTGGCATCCCAGCTTGCCATAGAAATGAGTGAGTTGCTGAATTTCTGCCAAGTATAGACGGTTCAGCATGCTATTAGATTAGTCTGTTTATACAGAAACAGCCAAAAATAGGAAACACACAGAAGCTATTAAAGATATTGTCCTGTGAGGGAAATATTTGAATGGTTTTGTTACTGCAACTGGGAAATAAGATATGAGTCAGTATTAATGTGATAAAGAAGTTAATGTGTTCTAAAGCAAACAGTTAGTTTCTTCAGCTTGTCTCCGAGTTGACAATAAAATAAATGTACAGACAATTATGTAGGGTTGGATGAGTCTGCAAGTAAGTGTATCCAGCTTAAAGCTCAGTGCTGCCAGCGGGTTAGAATTGAAACTGTTATCAAGTAATGATATGCTAACCCCAGGTAGTCTTCAAAGAAAATGGATGATTCAAAATGCCATGCATCACTGAGCTGGTGGAAGAATGGTCAATACTGTTTAAGCTATTTCAAGTGGTCAAAGAGAATTTCACAGAGAAGTTCCTTTCCCTTGACCATTTTACAATGGATTTCCTAAATTCTTTTCACTTTTGACATAGCCCAATGAAAAATAAAAACACCTTGGGTTTGTTATTTTATTTTTAATCAGGGCAGGGCAAATTTTTCATAGTGTATTTTCCTGGCTTTTTAAAGAGCAAGCCAGCATACAGAAATATGCCTGACCCATGCGTGATGCTGAGCATTCATTCCTAAACACAGCCACACACAACCCCAATTGCCCTGACCTCATTCTCCCTCCTTCCCTCTTTCACATATTAACAAACCAAACACTCTTAAAGGGTTGTGTAGTGGTTTTGGCCACTGTTCTTTGACCTTAAAACTTCTAACATAGTATAAACCAAAGAACAGGCTATTACGTTATGTATAAAAAATTTTATATATTTATAAAAAAAAAGGTGTCTGCCGTAACCCACTTCTCCTACAAATGAAAAGACCATATATACGATTCCTTAAGGGCCAACACATTTGACCAGTGAAGAAGAACAAGTCCAAAGCCAAATGACTCTCCCACTGAGAAATACCCCTCTGCGGTATCTTCTTTTTTTATGGTGAAAGTGCCCTGGGCCAAGCCAAAGACCTTCCCTGATGTTAGCTCATTTACTAGGACATGAGAAGAGGAGCAACATCTTAAAGTGCACATGGAAACTTACATTAGTCGTTGCAGAATAAACTTCTGCAAGTACGGAAAGGATTTGATTAGCAGGAGCCTCATGAATTCCACACCAGTGGCTCATTTCCAGTGGCACTGGAATACTGGCCTCAAGTCATCTGTGAGTGTTTTGTACGCACAAAGGTTGGGCACGGTATTGGGAAGAGGAAGTAGCTGCAGAAATTCTGTCAAGGTACCACAATTAACTACATTTACATTGCAGAGAGAAAAAACCTGCAGGTGGTATAATGATATTTACAGCAAAATTTAAGAACTCTGAAATAACAACTCACAGTCAGATCTTGGAGTCAGGCTTTTCCCTGGAACATATAGACTCAAAACCATGCAAAGCTGTTACATCAACAAGTCTAAAGACTTAGTAATTTTGAGGCCTTAGTTGAAATTTATATCTAGGATAAGTATATGTTTCCATTCAACTCCACAGCACCAGGCTCGTTTTTTATTTCTTGTGCCTAGTTCCTGACTTCAGGCAACAGAAAACATGACTTGCATGTGCCCTGACACCAATCAGATATGGACAATAATGTTGCCTTTAAGCTGAGACCCTCCAAAATTGAGAAAATGCACAGCATTTTCTTTCCTCAGACTGTTCTCTTTGTAAACATGCAGTCCGTTTTTACAGTGGGGATGTCTTTAGCTGGGGAATAAATTTGCAACATCCTTTCAGGATCTGTGGCAATGTAATCCCAACCTGCACAGTTTAGAGCATATACTGCTGTCCTATATATATATATATATAAGAAATTAGATGTGTTTAAAGCGTATATTGCTGTCATTTTGACAGAAGACTGGAGTCTCTATAAACAAATTCAATTTATTACTTGTTCAATTGCACACTAAGCATCTGTATTTTTAAAATGGCATGAGCTAATAGCAGAAACACAGCCCTTACTCTGAAACGAAACAACAGACACAGGAAACGTAACGCGCCTTAAAGATGAACAGGAGACTTAAAAACAGTGAACTTCCTTTTTTCAGTAAAGGGACAAAGTAACAGAAAAAAAGAGATTAATCTGTTTGTGCTTTGAATTGGAAGAAGAAAAAGGAGCCACACGTCTCAAACCAAATGGATGTCTTTTAAACAAAAGCACCTCTCTTGCTTCATTTCATTTTCAAACTGTAATATCTGAACAAGACAATGGAAAAGTTTAATCTCTAAAACACGAACGCTGAAAACAAATGCATTAGAAAATACCAAGCCAAAGCTATGTTAGTGACACAAATGTGAAAAATGGAATTGAAATAAACTGTGCCAGAAATCTATTTCTAAAAATATGTCTTTACAGTAGTGATATTTATAAATTTGACATACTCTAAAATTTAGCTCACTAAAGATTATTTCTATGCAAATATGCATTTTGCAAATCCCATAAGCGTGCAAAAAATCCAAAACACATTTCTTGAAAATCAATTTCTGTACAGTACAAATGTATCAACTTAGAGGCAGCACGCTGATAAATATTAAAAAGGTCTACATTGTGCAAAATGAAAACTTATAACAGGACACAGTGGTACAGTGCAGTATGTAGAGGTTCAGAGAGAACATGAAACAGCCTCACGGTTTCAAAAGGACTCTGTGGTCTGACATTAGTCATTTTGGTTCTGATAAAGGATGTTGTAGAAGGTGCTGCCCACATTATGCAAATCACTAACCACCTAATTTTCTTCCCAAGTGGTAAAGCTCAAGCATTTTCCCTGAACATACAGTGCTCATTTTCTTGTAACTCTGTGGTTTCTTTTCAATAGCCTGTGAATGCCAGCAAGTAAGAAGATAGCTGTAAGAAACTAAGAGGTTACTCAATGATTCCAAAGATTATAGGAGTGCTTTTTAGATACAGATCTGAACATAAATTCTAGACATCCACAAAGCATTTTTACTTCTAATGATATCCTATTAGCTGCTTCAATTTCAAAATGCTTGGAGAAGTCTTTCTCTCTCTTTCTCCCCTGCCACCTCATATTCCAAGAATTAAACATAGTTCACTTCTGGGCCACGTCTACCCTGAACTTCACTTAAAAAGAGATTTTACGCCTCTAAAAGCAATATGCTACAAATTACGTGCTATTCTTGAAAGCATTTCAGGTAGAAACTATTTGATCTACAAACACAACCCAGTTTAATGACTTCTACAAAAGTCTAGCTTCTTTTGTCTTAAAATGTACTGTTTACTGCTACAAAAATGTATTTGAAAAAAATCTACCTAAACTATAAACTAAAAAAAAAATTTATATTTCTTATTAATAATGAAAGTCCAAAACATTTCTTTAAAGTATTAGTTAAAATGCAAAAACTAGAAAATCGAGAAATTGTCATCCTCCAACCTGCTTCTGTAATTACTGACATAATCAATGTACACAATTTCAAAGCAGATTCTTGTTACTTATAACTAGAATAGCCCTATCTTAACCACTGCAGAGGACAACAACCTATTTTCTTGACAGAACAGCACCTGACACAAATTCTGAATGTTTCCCCTATAATTATATTTGAGTTTTAAAAGAGACAGCAAACAACAGATGGTGTAACATGAATATTTGTATCCAAAACAGCAGGACTTTATGAAGCGTCCCCACGAAGTTGCTCCAAGCAAAAGACCATCTTCCCTTCCCTTCA
>WBNH01011266.1:921720-971720 GCA_013401255.1 Urocolius indicus | reverse complement strand
GGAGGACAGGCTCACCTCCTGCCTTGACCCAGGCTGCTGCCTTGGGATGCACAACAGAGGCAGACCACACCTGCCAGCCATCATCATAGTAGACAGCTTCAAGTTTCTGATACCAGCTCTCCCAAAATGAAAGGGCCCTGGCTAAAGACACAGGCTGTCAAGACTCCCACAACTAAGGAATGCTAAACTAGCAAAAAGCGGCATTACTCTTCAGAAACTGTTTAAGGGTTCCTCCTTTGTACTATGTAGGAGGAACTGCAGACCTGATTTATTTAGCTGAAAACAAGCCAGCATGGACAACACTGAAGTTTTGCTTCTCAGCCCTGATGGTATGACTAAGGGAAATGGGCCAAAGTGATGCATCATCAGCATTGCCAGACCTGCCAATGTGGTCAGGCCAGAAAAGATAGATTCACGGGTGCTTGTGCATTGAATCCTCTGCTTACATGGTTGTTGGGTGTAGGTGGAAAAAAGTTCCTGCATTTCCAGATGCTTGGATAAGGGAGATCCCTGCCCAAAGCTTTAAAAATAACCCACTATCAGAACTAGTAAGTCTGTCCTGCAACCCCTGCAGCTAAAAGCCACAAGGCATGTCTTGTGAAAGCTCATATGCCAAATTCATGACAGAAAAAATTAATAAAGTGCAACCAGTTTGATATCTGAATTCTAACCCAATGTTTAAAATGTCCACGTGTTAATTCTGCTATTAACTCTCTGAAGTTGAGCAGGATGATTTTGACCTGTTCAGAGAGTAGGGCCAGCGACAGGTCTGACTGGCTGGGTGTCTTCCTCTGCACTGAGGCTGCAGTTCACTGGGGAACCAGTGTCCTAGCAAGAATGCATTCCATGTGACTTCCTTCAGATCTCTATAATTGATTAGTCACAAAGAAATTACATGAGTTGTCAACAAAAGGTGAGGCCATCCCCTGCTGCTTATATGGTCTCCAGGGCTATAGGTGTCCAGGGAGCACAAGGAGTCCTCTCGTTTCCCTGACTGAGAGGGCTGAGCTAGCAACTCACTCAAGGATCAGAAAGTTGTAAAGTTGGGTTAAGAACACTTTGCATTTCTCTTCCACTTCTGAAGGCAGGTCAGAGACTCAAAACACACTAGCACAATACCACCTTAGGGACTGGTACAAAGTCAGTGGCAAAGTGGTTTCATTGGGAAGAGATTTGAGTCCTTTTTTTCAGGCTGTAGTGCAGAGCAGAGCAATGAGCCACAGGCACTGCCAGTCCTCTGTGCCAGCAATAGCCAGCAGGAGCCCTTTGGAGGCAACCCCAGGGCTGTTGTCTCTAGATATGGGAATTCAAAATCATCTACATATCAAATTCTGACCACACTGGACAGAAGCATAGTGCATAAATATATGAAGTGAGCTTCCCAGATCTTTGATGGGGAATAGATCCCTGGCCTGCACAGAATAGGAATAAAAAATTGAGTTTGTCAACTTATCTGAGTTTGTCAATCTGTCTGGCAGATTGCTGTATAACAGTACTTATCCTGGTCTCCTTCATTATTGTTCACTAAAATTCTTCTGTGAGATTCATCATCTGCTTTGAAATATGTGGCAATCTGCTCAGCATGGAGAGCAAACAGGAACAAGACAGAAAAAAAAAAATAAATCACAAACTATTTCCCTATGTAAGTGGTCAACTCCTTACTCTGCCTGATTAATCTGAGATGTGCGCCACTTTCGAGAGAGAAACCTTACAAATCTCCTTTCTCACAAAACAAAGGCTGCTCACTGAAGTGTTCAGGTACTCAGTTACATTCAACACAAGCTAATTCACTTATCTTCAACAAGTGGGCTATTGATTTTTTGCCTGATTTCTAAGCTGCCTGGGGCTTTATGAACTACAACAATAGCATCCTGGATTGAAAGAAAAAAAAAAAAAAACAAACAAAAAAATAAGAAAAAGAATAAGGAAATTCAGTGAAAAATAGCCCTTTGCTCATCAGTAATTCATATTTGATTAATATTTGCTTAGTTCTGTCAGTATATTCAGCATACCATGGCTTAGGAAACTTTCACAATCCTGTTTGCTCGCCTCTGCTATACAACTTCATACCGTAAGCTACATTTCAAATATTTCTGGGCTGAAAATACCATGGATCATATTTCTCCATCAAGAGAAATTGTGTGATTGCTAGGAGTCATTTGTTAATTGTGCTACCTACGTCCTTTCAGAGTCATAGTCAGTCTCTGACAGCTTTTATGGTTACCATACACGGTCAAGAATGAAATGGCAGGTGATTCATGCAATTGTGGTAAAAATATTAACATTTTAAAATAGTTTTAAATCCATGATTCATAACTCCTATTGTTAGCATATCAACTGTCCTACATTCAATAATTCAGCCTTTTAGAAGTTTATATAAGAAAAACATATCATTGCTTTTGCCCCTGTCAGTACATAGGAAGGCTGAAACGCATATCCACAGTTTCAGGATTCAGATAGGAAAACTCACGGTCTTTTAATGTGACAAATGAGCTTTGTTCATTTTGCAAGGTGAAATATGCCAGTGTGCATATTTTTTCACCTTTTGATTCTGAGCTTTAAGTTATATTTAGTCTATGTTTTAGTAAGCTGTTGTCAGTGCAGGTCATGTACTGTCATTATAAAGTCTGTAATAGAAAAAGAACTTAATTTACAGAATAAATCCTTAATAAAGATGACTGGATATTGTATTGCTGAAAAGAGATTTATAGACAAAACTGGTCTAGTGCGCCAATACACTGTAATTAAAGTAATTTGCCTTTGAGTAAGAATAATCTTAACAGTATACTGTAGTAGGACTACAGTAGTTGTAGTAAACTACACGGTAGATTGTAATTTTGAGGGATGAGTTCCTATACAGGTGAAACAGAATCCTAATTTTACATACCAAAGAAAAAAATCACAACCATAAACCTTGGTCCTAAAGCACAGTAGACTAAGAGGTAACTAAACAGAGTGTCAGGAATCTTCCAAGCCAGGTTTTTCCTCATGCTTGCTCATAGAGTGAATATTTTCTTTTCTCCATTATTTTTCCCTTTTTTCAGCACAACACCACAGGAAATGCAGAAACAAACGGAGCCTCACTTACATATCGTTAGACAGACATGGATGGTGCTGCTTTTCGTTGGACAAAGGTGATGAGGGTGACAGCTTTGGAAAGCAAGACAAGCAGAAGCTCTGACCTGCAAGAGTATCTGCCAGTATCATACAGAGATATTCCTGTTGATGAAGTCTGTAAACTTTGTAGTTTGCTTCCACAGCTATCTCCCAATGTATTTGGAGGCTTCTGCAGCATGAAGGGAGGACAGGATTTTCACCTGCACATGGGATGTATTCCTTCCTACCAATCATCTATCTTTGCTGGTTTGTTAGCTCAGGTCTGCTTCAAACTCTTTCCATTGACACTTAAAACCCATATTTTCAAAAAAACCCCTACAGTCTTAAAGTAGTCCATGGCAGAAGATGACACAATCACACCAGTAATGCTACGGCAAAGCTGAAGCAATGCATGATCCCCTACATGCTCAGTCAATACCTGAAGGTGGGGGGAGGAATCTGTCAACTGTAATACAGTTCTCGTAAAGATATCTCCTTTGTTCTCTTTGTCAAATTGACACACACAGATATTTTAATCTATACTTCATGGTTAAAATTGATCCTAGTGAGAGGATATGTAGCTTGATCAAACTTGTGTAAGACTGAATCAAATAGCATTGATGACAAAAAATACCTGCTTTAAAAAAGAAGGAAGTTTTTCTTATGATAACAGGGATTTGAAGACCTGGTGAGGGACAGACAGGACAAAAAAAAGATCTAACGTAACCAGTTCAGTATAAATAAGCCCAATATCACTCAACACAGAAACACAGATAATATATAATCAAAAATAAAATTATATATCCCTATACATAATTCTACTGGCTTTGCAAATGGTGAACTTTTACACTGTATTTAAAATCTATGTATTTTCAATTCCCACACTACTGTGTCAACTGTTAGTTCACAGCTCATGAAGAGTTGTGAGAGTGTGTGAGTGTGCATGTAAGTCTTTCAAGTTCTTTTCAGACCTAAGGAACTCTGCTCATTTAGGATAAATAAATAGAACCATGAGCACTGTAGGTGTTTTGAAGTGGTGATGCAAAATAATTCTGATTCAAATATGATTACAGAAGCATTGTATTTAGATTAAATTTAGTAGAGAAAAATGACACTTTTTTTTATCCCTGTGTAGTCGTAATGTAATGTTAACTAGATCATAATTTTCACATTATAAAGGACAAACCCAGACAATTAGCATATTATTAGCTTGGCAAACAATCTTAACTTCAGCAAGTATTTCAGAGCCAAGATTCATATGCAACTGCTAGCAAAGACCTAGCTCCCAAAAAACCTTTTTGGTTATTAGATCACAGCTTTACATTATTATTCACCTAAGCTTTAAAATATAAGTTTAAGAATATATTGTATAACTAAGATGTATTCTGAAAACAATTTGAATAATTGCCACAAAGGAAAATCACAGTTGCCAGTCCAGTTTCAATAGCCTTTCTGTCACAAATTTGCTTGCTTCAGCTTCTTCTCCCACCAAACTGTACTTGGCTGTTGTTTGATGGTCATTTTGTATTTTCATGCTAAGGGAAACAATTCATTTAAATAATAAAAACCAACCAAATAAAAACTTTGGTGTATAAAAGTCATTTCACATTGGTTCTGGACCTAGAATAAGACATGCTGGTTTGAGCTAAGATCCTGAAAACAGCATGTCATTACAGCACCACAGCAGGGATGCAGGAACTTCCAGCTTATCCAGAGAAACCTTAAGGAGATGGAAGAACATAACAACACTTCTGTAACAACCAATAAGAGCAAATGGAAAACAAATCAAAATGTAAAAATACATGTCATTCAGGTAACATGTGAGTTATAATAAATTATATAATAATAATAAAATTAATAATAAATTATGTATTAATTATATAAATAAATACCTTCACCTACAGGTATTCCGAATCCCCTCCTATAACAATGAGAGTGAGATGCTCAACTACTGCTGAAAATTTGTCATGATGAAAGCAGTAGGACACAAAGGGCTGATGGTCCAGTAGTGACCAATTCTCACTTCCCTTTAGCACGATTACAGTTTTGCCTCTGTATTATTCCTGTAGTCTTGGAATTACTATCCCATTTCAGGTGGAAAACAGATGAACACATCAAATATTTGGTACAAATATAACTGTTATAAAGGAATTTATTATTAGTCCTGTAAGGATTTCTAGAGAAGAATCCTTCAAGACTCAGCCCTAGGATTTCCAGTCTATTAATCACCAGCAGGAGTACTAATGATAGTTATAAAAATGTGAATTATAGGCACACATCTAACTGGTATGGATTTTGGCAAAATAAAAAAAAAAAAGCCACAAGATGCTCTTCAATCCATTATTGCCCACAAATGAAGGGAAAGACAATACAATGTCAACCCTTGACAATCATATACCACAGAAGCTTCCTGTAATAGAGAGAAAAACTAAAGGAATCTGAGATGTGAATCTCTATAACCCATTGAAAATTGCAGTTGTATTAACAGCATCAATAGTGTGCCCCAAAAATATTTTAAAATGGATAGGAAAGAGTGACCTTTGAAGGGCTAAAAATGTTACACAGAAATAGTTTAGGTAATTATTTAAGACCATGTAGTAAAACTCAATAAGGAACTTTAGTACATCTAATGTATCATTCAAAAAACCCTGTCAAAGCAATCTCGTGCAGAAATTTTTACTCCAGTTACATATGCATGAATTGGGTTTCAACATGAGGCTGATAAATTGTATGCACAGTTTCGCTGAATAAATGATACTTCAATTTTGGAAATCTAGAACAAGGAATGCCTGTTCTCCCTCCTTGCCATTTCCCCTGGGAAAAATACAAGACCAGACTAAGAAGGTGCTGTTAGAAAAATGTGCAACTTAGAAGCATGTATCTCATTTTCAAAAGTGCCTCAGGCCATTGGAAGTGAGAATACCATTGAAATTTGGTAAGATTCAGGAACTTAGTCTTTAAATTAGGAATTAGGCTCTTAATAGACTTTAATTGAAAGTTGAAAGGGTATCTTCTTGTTTACTTCATAACTAGCTATTTTGCAAGAAACATATCCACTATAGGACTGTGTAACAGTGCTGCACTAAGTCAAGTGTAACACGTTACACTCTATGAGAGATCTACACTTAACACAGTTAGTTGCACTAGGTCTCTGCATAGAAATAGAGACTCTGGGTTAACTAATATCTGCTTTGATACCCTCCCATCCTCTTTAAAAAGCCCAATATTGTAGTTATTGTAGCTATGTCGTATACTAACAGGTGACATTTCCCAGTGAGGTAAATATTGTTTATAGTTCTCTCAAGTCTGAGTAATTACTTACAGGTCTTCCTTAAGATGACTAGCTCATGAATAATCTTTTAGCCTATATTCCACAAAAAACCAAGATGATGAGTCTTACAGAGAAACAAAAGATAATTAATGTCACAAATGGACACTGGGGGTCTGATTAGATGGCATTATGAATTCGTATTTGTGTGGGTTTCTACAGGTTTTTGTTTAATTTGGACTCAGCATTCAGTGAAAACTAAAGCAGCAGGATAGAATTTAAACTCTGTCTATATGTTACAACTTCCAACACCTCTACTTTCCCTGTGTCAGACCTCACACCAGCAGGATCTGCTGCGTGTGAACGGCACACGGGTAAAGCAGACAAACGTCCATCAATGAGTAGGTTAATACCACTAAACTGATTCAACTTTGGTGTGACTTGTTTTTTAACCCATGCTTCAGGAGGTGTCTACGTGGTATCTAATATGTATGAGCCTCTATACACTATACAGCACTTACAGTGCATTTTAAAAAGCCAGTACTTTTAGAAGTTAAAACCTACAATACATTTTTAACCAGTTCTTGAGTATTCTAAAAGGAAATGTTTTCTGTTTCCAAGCCAGAACTGGTCATTTCTTCTACAGAATACGATGTTTGAAAATCAGTTCTTCCTATTATAGATTTCTCCCTCAGCTTGTAGAAAATCCATGATTCCCTAAACATTGGTCTTTGAAAGCACATTGACTAAAATCTTCATGCCTAATTCATGAAGTGTAGTCTGGAGATTAGTGGAGCTGGACATAGACCAGGAATACTTTATCATATTCTAATAAGCAGAGGCTGAAAATTGCATTTCTAAAGCTACAGTATTAAAGGGCACACTGCAAAACATGACCCAAACATAACTCAGTAGTTCTACACTGTCTGTAAAGGCTTTGATATGATAAAGTATGCTGACGGGGGGAATAAACACAACCAGAAATTTCTGTATTTAAGAAGAGGGGAAAAAAACAGCAAACACTCCATGTATACATCAAAGCATATATTGTATATTATAAACTCATATAATGTGATCCCAATGGAACAACTCTTGTACTGTTATCGATTATTTGAACACACCGTGGACCATCACTGCAATAACATAAAATTAAGCTTATGTAGCAAATGTGACAGTAAAAAAGGCTAGTAAAATAGTCAGTAAGGCTTATGTAATCATTACCATAAAACTCTTAATAACACCTCACAATACAATACACCAGAAAAAAATGTGAATATTAAAATTACTAGAGGAGAAACACTTATGGTGTTTGTGTTATTTAAAAAGTAAATTGCTCACCACTGCTTTTGGGTTGGGAGTGTTTTGTCACAACATAACTAGATTGAAAAAGGAATTATATACACCAGGACTTGGAATTCCACCCCCCCCCACCCCCCGAAGGATCTGTGGGTCATAGAAGACCCTGGAAAAAAATATTTTCATACAATAGATTTTTTTTTTTTCTCATGTAGAAGGGTAAAGGTAGACATCTCTCCCATCTCCTCTCTCCATGGAAGCAAGTTACAGTGTCGGGATCTGTTCTGGGAAGAAGATTAACACTAAACAGCCCTATGTCAGGAAAAGTATCACAAATTGTACTGGAAAGAAAAACAAAACTATAGAGCACTGCACTATTTCTATATACCTTTTCAACCCTTGCAAGTGCAGGGAGAGCAGAGCATTTCCAGGTGAGAAATCCCAGCAAGGGGCAAGTGAGGCAGGGCTGTTGTAGAGGCATAGGGAGTATCCATAGGGATTTCCACTCAAGTGCATATGCATCTCCAGAACATTACTTTGGCATCCATGCTGGAAAATTGGTCATGTTTACTGTCCCTAGGCAACTTCCCTGTTTTTTTCAAGTCTTAATGCCTCCAGAGAAGTCCGGTCCTATTTACAAGCTAAGTAGAAGAGTCCTTAGTGTCAGAAACTTCCAGAGAATTAATCTACCTGCTAGAAAGTTAGAAGTGGCATTCCTCGTGGCAAAATACTCAACAGAAACTCACAGTAAAGACAGCAACTCTTGCTACTTCCAAAGAACCATTTTTTACTTGGCTTACTGCAGGCAGCATACCACATCTTCTTGAGTATTTTCCAAACACACATATCCAAATGAATTCAAGCATCTCTGCAGTTCACCAGGAACACATATAACTGCAGTGGGCAGTTTACTGAAAAATGGCTCTTTTAATAATTCTTCCATATTACCTCTGGGAATTTTCAAATACAGCTACACACTGATGATTTAGTCAGTTTGCCAACAAATACAAGCTTCCTCACTGGATCTTCTAAATGTACCAATTTCATTCCTACAGTGACAAAGAGAACAAACCTCTTTAGGTCTCCTCATTCTGAATATCCCTCATTCAGAGGCACATCAATGAATCCCTCTCCAAGTGTATGAAGGTTTAAGTGTGGAAAGTGGATGGCTGTAGAATGGATCCCTAATTATGAAAGGAGTGAAAAATATAAGCTGCTTTAACACTTCTTCAAGTATATTTTTATTAGCAGTGTCCAGGCACTACCCACCTATAAAAACTGGTTCAAATCTTTTGGCAATAGTAATTTCTAGATAGGAATTGTACCTTACTTAAGATGATACATGTAAATGCACATAGGATTGAAATATAATGATTTGAGTGGCTCCTGATAGCAATGAGGTCTTATATTGAAGAATATTTCACAGTTCTATGAGAAAGGCTCTAGCAGAAGTTCAGTAACATGGCATAGACCAAGAAGTGCCCTGCCTTTTACATAAATATAAAATCCTTAACCTTAAGCTGTATAAACACAAGGTATCAATTGTGATAAATGCCCTTCTCTATCTATGACATCTTCCTTATGTTGTTTTCCATATATAATAGGTACAAATCACACAATATATGTAAAGAAAATACAGCATTTTGCCTATAAGTGTCTGTTTACAGTAATCAGAGAGAAAAAGTAAATTACCTCTTATAACGACACTTTATAGCTTGTTTCCAATCAATAACACAGTTATTTTGAAAGATTCACATCAGTTTAGAATCAATTATGAATGGAAAGGAAAATGAGAAAAGGTGAATATTACTGGCTTGAGATGTGTTCATTTGAGAGTTGTATTTTTTCCATCTCGCCAGACTCTTGTAAGTGATGCAGAGTGGTTGAGCTCTGCAATAAATGCTTCTACAGAATTATTCACCATGCTCAAGGATAGGCTGGTAACTTAAAATTGAGCGTATTTATTTCTGAAACACGTCTACTGAATTTCCCATGAATATTAGACATTAAGGACATTATTTTTAAACTGCTTTATATACACTATACTACTGTGAAATACAGCTCTTGCTATGAAGGAACATTTCTACTATTATTTTATGCTCCTGAAAAAAAGATTTCATTTAAACACTTAGAATACACAAACAAAAAAAGGAGAAAGTATTCAAAGACATAATAATTGAGGCTCGAAACAGCAGCTGCAATAAAGAAAACTTAATTCTAAAATCACATCTTCCATTCTGTGTGCAAGCTGTGGCAGTGGAGGAGGGGGACAAAGAGCTCATGCTGGGATGAGTGTAAATGAAATGAGAGAGAAGTCATTAAAAGTTTTCCAAGAGGCAAAACATCCTTGGGGTCACAGAGGGGAGAGAGACAAAGGGAGACAGTAAGTCACTTTATGTGGTTGTTCTCAGCTCTTGTGTTCTGCCTTTAAAACCAGATCTTGTTCCTTTTTAGAGCATGAGAGGGAAAATGGGTACAAAGTGGATACATATCAAATCATAGTGAAATGAGGCTCCTCTTTAAGATGACACCATATTTCTGTAATAAAGACCCCAGACAAGCCTCTTACCAATCCTGGTTTCCATTTGGCCCCATTGCTCCTGTTTTCTTGCAATTAGAATTAATCATAATATTGCTTGTACCCATTTTGAAATACTAAAGAATATTTCTCAGCTTTAAACACTTGCACACTTTGGATATTTTATTGTTTCAAACACAAGAAGATTCTGTTTCATGCCCTTGAGACTCTTCTTTCTTCAGCTTCAAGTGCCCCCAGAGTGCTTGAAATTCTCTCTCTCCAAGTAAATGTCCAAATAGATAATGCTCACAGGAATTAGTCTTGTTTGGGATATTTTTTGACAGGGTGACCTTAATTTTAATAATGACACATAAGTAATTAATGTAAAAAGTCTCATTCTGAATAAAATATTTGACCTGATAAACTGGAATTCCATATTCTGTAGGAGCCACACAGAGGAGCTGACCTCATTAAGTAATTTGAACTTCCTTGCTTTTTTTTTACTAAGGAAAGTAGAAAGAAGAAGAGCAATTGGAATTATGGTTCCATAAAGAAAAAAAATAAAATCTTGATTCCTCATATTTTTGTGAATAAATTTGTCTCACAAACCAACACCTTCACTGACACAGACACAACAGCATTCATGTAGATCCATCACTAAAGCACAACTTACAACATGTTGTGGAGCACAATTATCTTTCCTATGATTATCCACTATGTAAACATGCTGTTTCCTGGTCTAGGATTACATGTTTATCATTCTCCTTGTCAATCCAGAGCAACCCTTAGTGAAACATAGAAATATATATTTATGTCAATGGGATAACAAAACTCTCCTTACCTAATAATTCTTCATATTCAAATAAGGAGTTCAGTTGAATCCAAATAGGTTGTTTGCATCATGTAGTAATAGCAAAATTTTGATTCAAATTTATAATTCTTTTACATCTTCCCCAGATAATCAAGTACTTTACAGATGGATCAATACGTAGCTTTCTAGAAAGTTCTGCTTTAGGAAAATGCACACCAAAGTATTAAGGATTGCCACTAACGACAGAAAAATGTACACTAAGGGACCAATTGACAATGCCTTCATCTAGCAATATGCTTAGCAATAAAATCACCAAAATACTAATCAGAATGTAAAATCTCCATACCTCTTCTGAAGTCTTTCTACAGCCCTGTACCTGTTCAACACTCTCCACATTCACAGGTGGGAGGACCTTTATTTGCAGTGAGAATTACCCTTAACTGCACAGCTACAGCAGCTGCTGTTTAATAAAAATACCAAATATCACAATACCCACAATACAGCTTTAAGACTTAGCAACATCCAAGTAATAACACTTCGTCTGTTCACAAACATTTGAACACATTGTTTATTCTCAGACTTCTTCCTCTGCACAATTCTTCACAACTCCAGAGATAGATTGTGATAGAAAATTTCTGGCAGTTCAGTCTCTTGATACATGTCTTTTCACTAAATTCTCTCTGTATGCCTCTTAAAGGAACATATGATCTATAATATCAGTCTGAGTGGAAACATTTCTCTGCTTTTCTATGATGATTTATATCACATTAACAACACAAACATGCAATATTTATTCCTTTTTATGCAACTTCTCATAATCCTTTAGCATTAACTACTAAAATCCTAGAATGACAACAATGCCATGGAGCAACTTGGATGAAGTGGAATTTATTCTATAATGTGAAATTGCATCCCTGACAAAATTTCCAGTGTGAGCTGAGACCTCTAAGGACTTTCAACAATGTCAAACGAGCACTTGTGTGGAGAAGATACACAACATCTCCCTGTTTGGTGATGAGACACTAACCAGCTTTAGTTCTGATAAGATGTTTTACCTGAGGTATTCAATTACATCCCTACCGGACTGGGCTGAAGGAATATTTAGAGTCTGCTTTGTCCTTGACTCTTGATTCTGCATGTCAAAAACACTTAACTCAAACTCTTTTGGATTACCAATACTGCATTAAGTTCATTGACTCCTGTACCAGATTATCCAGGACCAGATGAACTGATATTGCACACAGAGATATTGATGCTGCTTTAATATTAGATAAAACCAACATAGCTTTACAAATGTTTTAATTTGTGATGGAAGCTGGGTGGGCTGGGAGAGAATAAACAGCTCTCTCACACAACCTGCAGTCAAGTATTTTATGAAACTCTCCCTTGAAATTACTGTGAAAATCTGAAAATGTAGTGAAATAGATAAATCCTCAAGAAAATGCTCTTATTTGAGAATTTCTAGTTTATGAAGCCACAGGACTGTCCACACTAATCTACAGCTCCCCTTGCTGGGTTAGCTGCTGAATTGCATTCAGGCGGTGGCAAACAAAGTATTTGAAACATTTAGACTTACAAAATGTGCGTCATACATATGTGCTGTTGTGCACAATGAGCCTCTGTGCTGTACACATTGTTTAGAGATGGAGCTTCACTAGCGCAAGACAAATTTCAAATCACACTTCAGTGCTGAAAGTTATGAGGTGACTTAACAAAACAAAAAAAATGTGTACCAATATCCCTCTGCTTTTTAGGTTTCTACAGACTTCCCTGATTATCAGAGGGAATCTTCACTTTTCTTCCTCATTTCTCCCACTTTGAAAGATGCCAATGAATCAAGCAGTATTCATTATGGTGGTGAAAGAGACTCAAAATCTGATAACAGCTTCACTCAAAAGCATAACCAGTCCTTGCTCACTTACTAGAAATGAGTATGCCCCAGTGCATTTTGTTTGGGCCGTGTGCTAAGTTGAAGCTTTTTACTCTTTTACAGACCTGGGTACTGCTACTATCCCCGTTATTCATAGACACCCATAAACAAACTGCCAAGATTTTTCTTTCTTGAGATGTCTTGCTAGTTTTCATTTAAAAAGAGTAAAATACACTCTATATCTCAATCAACTGATCTCTAACACAACACTGATTGCTTAGACAAATGATTCAACACAATTTCTTATTGCAAACACAAGGTACTTGTCCAACGACATTTGGATGGAATTCCATCTACAAAAATACTTTCTTTTCCCTTGACCTTTCTGGTTGCAATTTGCATTTTCAGGCAATTCAGATTGTCTCTTATGCTTTTGTCTGGACAATTTTATCTTTGTTAGTTATCTTGACATCACTGTGCCGATATAATAGATAACTATTTGTTTGGAGTGTAAATGATACTGCAGTGGTTTCAACACAAACATGAGACTATTTCTCATATTGGTTTGGACATAAGAACAGACAGAGGTGTACAATGCACATGGCCATAGAATTTTTGTAAGAAAAAAAACATCCTATCCAGGGAAAATAATAGCCTAGGCAATTGTATCTTCTAATGACAATTTTTATCAGAACCTACTGAAAATTTGGAAGCATGATACATTTTTCTGGTTAAAATCAGTGCACAGAAAGTATAATTATGAGTATATTTGTTTGGATGAGAAGTATTCCTGTTTTTCTTTTTCCTCAGTGACTTTGCATTCCTGTCATTAAAATAATTAGAAAAATACTTTAACATAATAAAAACTAAATAATTAATTAACTTTTTTAAAAGGAAAAGCAAAAAGAAAGCAAATATATGTTAGTCAACAAACATATAAATACAAAATATAGATCTATTTTTTATATGCTTCTGACACCCTTTTGACCATGTATTGACCGATTGTGACCACTTGGCTCACAGTAAACCAATCAATAAGTTGCTCATTCCGAATGTAAAACTGATTTTTTTTTACTCAAAAAATAGATAATTCTGCATGAGAAGCAGCTCATATTGCTATAAATTTTAAGTATGGCTATCAACAAAGCAGCGAGACAAAATTACACTGGAACAATAACTACAAACTTATGTGTTACTACTGCTTCTAGCAAATGAAATATTTTTTAAACGTTTTGATAGTCAAAGGCAAATTTGACATATTTGTCAATTTGTCTGGAGTGATTAGATTTACGAGTCAGTCAGTTTAAGGTCATTGTGAGACCACAGATTTTACTTTCAAATTAAGAAGAGAAATAACCAAAACTTCACAGACATGCACAGCTTTGCCTCCAAAAAAGGAAAAAGGTGACTAGTTGGTATAAGGATTTCTGAAGTTGGTCTGTCACCCACTGAAATTAATCCCACTTATCAGACATAATTTTTCTGACAAATAACCTTGATAGGTAAAGGTAAAGTACACAGACAATTTACTGCTATAACAAAGTTCTTCAAACTGTATGCCAACACTCATCCTCTTCAAAATAAACTAGGGAGCGCTAGGTCTCACGTTACGAAGTATCTACAATTACAGAACACTTTCCAAAATGCTAACAATAAATCTAAACCAAAAATCAATACTATTAATTTGCGAGATGGATGCTAAAAAAATCAAAGCTGCCACCATTCAAAAGTGTTACAACATAAACACAATGGAAATCACAAATGTGCTTTAAAACTCAATTTAAAAATATCAGTTACAAGTTTTTCTAATCTTAATTTAAGACTCGTGTTGCTTATTTATTTCTATTAAAAAGGATACAGCAGATGAATTGTGAATTATGTTAACAGACATTTTTCCAGCCACAGAAATTGTTGGCTTAATGCCTAAGGAATACAATAGCCACATGTTCACAATCTTTAATTATCCAATTAATGTAGTATCATTTTAGTAATTAGTTCAGATGACCATATGTAACTTTTTACAAATAGCTCTTCCTTCCTATGACCAGAATGCCAAATGTACCAAGATGTGTTTATATCAAATGCACAACTTGAGCATTATGTCTATAATTACCTACGTTCAACATACTGAGACTTTTGCTATTAGACTTACTCTAAAATTGATTTAGTTTCTTAAATAAGGTTGATTTTTGCAGACTTTTTCTTTTACACCTGCAATCCAAACTCCATATTTTGTTACCTCCTGCAATGGCAAAAAACCCATGGCTGTGATGAGGCCACAACAGAGCTGTCAAATAAACCCAGCTTGGCTTAGTTTCCGTGGTTTCTTCAGACAAAAATTGAAAACCAGCCTGATAGAATGTATGCACAGACACTGCAAAAGCTTCATCCCCACATTGCTTACAAAGCT
The DNA here is from genome assembly GCA_013401255.1 of Urocolius indicus. Classification (NCBI taxonomy): domain Eukaryota; kingdom Metazoa; phylum Chordata; class Aves; order Coliiformes; family Coliidae; genus Urocolius; species Urocolius indicus. Next base: position 956,451 of record WBNH01011266.1, on the reverse strand, counting down.
TTACAGACTAACGCACTCTAGTGTGCTGTGACAGTGGTAGATATAGGAAGGACTAATGGAATCTCTGAATTTTGCAGTACAGCAACGCAATCCGAAGTACACTGCGTGCTCATGCTTGGGTCAGGGCCAGCAGGCTGCTGCCTGTCAGTGCCAGGTGGCCTGCTAGGTCAGCTCTGCAAAGGTGATGAGCTGAGGCAACGCCAGAGCTTCGTGTCCCTTCACTGACCTAGAGTGGGTTACAGGAGACAGAAGTAGGATCTCAGCAGCACAGGGGAAACTTGAGAGACATCATGTCTCCTTCCTGCAAAGAGCCATTATGCTTATTGAACACAATTTAGCTCAGTAGACCCAATTCTTGTCCTTGGTGTTATGCTTTACAGCTTAAGTTACACTAGAAGAAAGGAAGACAACGATGTCGACTACATTACACTCTCCTCTTTTGAAGTATATGCCATTGGCCACAGTTGGAGGGAAGAAACTGGCTTACGTGAAACCTACATGAAAATCGGCTCCCCTAGAAAGGTTAAATTCAGCACATCAAAGCTTTTATTCCTTACATAAGGAATATTGTCATATTTCTTCTAGTAAGAAGTTCTCCATATTCTCATTGATTTAGGATCTGGTCTCAAACACAACTTCTAGTTGCTTCAATGACAGAAAAAAACACTAACAAAGAACAGAGACTGGCAGAACTGATTCCTGAGTTCAGCACAATGGAATACAACAGAAAGCTGAAGATGAAGGCAGAATGTCTGCTGGAAATTAATACAAAATACTTTGTTCATTATCTATCCACCACAGTATTAAGCACTAAACAAATTCTGAGAAAATTATTTTCTGTCATGGCATTTCTCTGCAGCAAAAAGATGTTCTTTTCTCTTTAAGACACTGAAATTATAATCACTAGTAGATGGGTAATTGTTGAAGAAGGGAAAGGAAAAAGCAATTGGTTCATAAATACTTTGAATTTTTATTGTTTTTATAACTGCATTTAGATGAAGGTATACAAACAGAAAGAAACACAGGTCTTTGCTTCTTCTTAATTGGCTTCATTTCTCTCTAAGGACCCTTTTAATATATAAAAACTGTAAGTATTTTAATGTAAAATTCAAAGCAACCTAAATGAATAGGTTACCAGTACATTTTTCTGCCACTACAATTTATGAATAAAATATTGAATTTTAAAGTATACTGTTGTAGATAATTTTATTCAAAATAAAGACATTATTTTTACATCTTTTGTCCTGTCCTTCGATTTGACTACCTGTAGAGATTTCACAGGGTCTGTTTTGGGTTTTTTGGAAAACAGATGCAGCTGGCTGACCTCTGACACAAACTATAGCTTCCAAGATACGTTTCATACCAGTCACAAATCTGCAGTAATAGCTGGACATGCTATTTAACAACTCTTGTTAAGGAATCTTCCAATTACGTACCTATGGTCTCAGAACTCTGGAAGAGCACAAGCACCTCAGTAGCTCTTCAGATAATTTCCTCTGACAACAAAGGAAGTTATAATCAGTTGCAGAAAAAAAAAACAAAACATAGGGCTATGCTGAAGGACAGAAACTTTTAAGCCAAAAACCAGCTTTTTAACTTGCCTTCTATCATATATTCCCAGACAAAAAGAAATAAACCTTTTAAATGCCAGGCCACTTACTCCCATATTACACTGTGATTACAACCCCTCTCTCTGTACTGACTATGGTAGAGTAATGCCCACAGGAGAATGGAAATACATCAGAAATGAATGAGCCAATATGTGTTTTGGACACAGAAATGAACTCTCACATGCAGATACATACTGGGACATGTGGAAAAAACTTGGACATTTCCCTTGATGTTAAAATTTGTTACATTCTGGACTTTACTGCAGAAGTTTGAAGAACGGAGGGGTAGAGGAGATGCATTTATAAGGCTCTTCAAGATTACTCTGATTACTTCCTCTCTTTCAAACACAGAGTATATTGAAGCCTCTTTAAAAAATTCATACAGTAGAATCATTCTATGCAACTGTAAGAAGAAAACTGTCAGACAACATTCCCAATCCAATATTACATTGTGCTTCAAGAAAAGATTTCCATATATTCTAGATTAAAAAAGTCTCATAAATAAATGATAATCCGTTGCTTGCGCTGAAAAATGAAAAATAATTTTCTGTTTGCATTTTACTCTGCAGAGTAAAATTTAATCTCTCCTTTAATATAGTCTTTGTATATACAGAGAAGTAAAGAGATGTAACCTTATGAAAATTGATTTTTTTACATGGTTCAAAATATTTCTACCAGTGTTTATCTAGAAATCTTACTTTTATGAGTGCTGGAATATATCACATATTGATAACTTAAACATATTATTTCAAGCAAATTATAATAATGTCTTCTCTTTTTTTAAAGAGAAGGGAGAAAAGCTAGGATTTTAACACTAAGCATCATAGAGAACGATGAAGAAAAGGGAAAATCCTAAGGGGTTGCTACATCTGGCTACAGTTCAACAGAAATCTGTTAGCAATTTCACAGAATTTATTGTAACAAGACTTCTATATATTTTACATAAATCTAAAATAACATAAGCATATACTATATATGTGTGCATATTTATAAATAAATTTACATTTTAAGTAATGTAATGTGTTAGTGTTGCACAGAATATAAATTATATAGTACAAACTACCTATAGTTGAATTCACTGGCAAGATTAGAATTATACTGAGAATCTTTTTAGCTGATACAAGAAAATCAAGTAAAATGTTGGTTTTCATTTAAAAAATCCACTTATTAAAAAAAATCCTGAACTTTTTATAAAATTATGAAATAAATATCCCTGATAATGTTTCATTTGCCAGGAAAAAACCCAACCAACCAACTAAATGATTCACAAGACATTCTGGTTTTGGCTCTTGCATAGAAAAGCAGCAGAAAACAAGGTTAGATTCACAATTCTGTCAAAGAGACATCTTCCTCTTACTTCTGATGTGGGAGTAACCTGGTTTAATTCCCTTCTCTGCCTGGGGGGATTGGAAGGCATTGCCTGTCTCTGGTTGATAGCTGTGCTGTGGCTGAGGGCTCCTCACTTCTCTCCTTGATACAATTCCACTTTCTGTAAGTAATTAAAGTTTCACTGAAGCAGATACTGAAAACCCCAGTGGCCCACTTCCCAGGTAAAAGCCACAATAACCAGCCAAAAGGGTCATCCTCACTTACTTTATTTCTCAATTAGTAGTTACTCCACACAAGATAAAACAGGACGGAAATGCAGTCCCTGTTGCTAAACTCTGTTTTTGCAGGGCCGTTTAGAGACTTTTCTGGGAGACCTAGGCTGCAAGATAGAAATTGTCAACTTGAGACAGCAGCTAAGATGTCATTTTGTATTCAGTTTTGTAGGGAATAACTGAATAGTCAGTGTGACAAGAGAATGAAAGTGATTCCCTGCCCTGCTCATAACCTGGGAATATTTATCTGACAATCTACGTCTGACATGCAAACAGTTCTGTGGTCACTGAATATATAGTGGTTCCTTCCATCCTAGAATTATCTTTCTTTAAATATACTCACTTGCTTTAAAAGCCTTATTTCTACCACTGGCAAAGGCAAGACTTGCCCTGTCCTGAAGCCATTCTACAGGAGCTTGCATTAACACTCCTTCCAGTCAAGGCAAGTACCAGTTGAGGAAGATGCAAAGAGCTCCCAAAAACTTAGAAATTCTATAATGACAATTTTGTAGTCTGAGATTTAATCCTATAAATGACCTCCAGGAAAATACACAGATAGGTATGTGCATCTTTCAAACTGCAATGGTATTAAATCCTCACTTATCTAACCTGGGACCACATCAGGAAAACACTATGAAAAAAACCATGTAATTAACTCTTAACAGAATGCTGTCAGTATGCAAATGTAATAGCATTGTACTTTTAGGGGACTTGCGTAAAGCTGTAAGAACATTTTCAAAACTGTGGAAATTATCTCTAAAATGGCCCAAAAGTACCACATTTTTAAATGGGAATTCTCACTAATGGAATTACTCTCATCACTTCAGGAAGCGCTAATTTTCCTGCTCACTGGAAGCTTAATAAAAGTGCTATATTTTGTCCCTAATTGTGATTAATCAGTGTGGCACTGTGAATGGCAGTAATTCCTTTTCAAACACAGCAATTTTCAAAATTTGGCAAAGTGTACATGTTATGCAAATTTCTTCATAATTGTACTGCAAGCTAAAAGAAAGGAACAGAACTCCAGGCAGAAAAAAAATCAAGCCATTCTTTGGGAGAAGCAGCGTTCTGGCCAATGTCAGGCACAGGCAGACAACACGACTGCATACGGCAGCATCCAGCTGAGGGCACCGAAACTTTGTTTCTGCCACTGCTTTGCAGCACTCAAAAGCCACTCACTGTTATCACTGACATTGCACAAGGGTATGTGGGACAGAGGAATTTCGTGATGGTTGATGAGTAGGGAGAATTGGTGGAGATCCTGAGCCCTTCTCTGTAATCTGTCCTACACTACGGTAGAAGAAGAAGAAGTCACAGCCTTGGTTTTTGTGTATACTGTTGGGAAGCCTTGAGTAGGCTCTAACCAAACCTAAAGGACTTTGCTTACATAATGAATACAACAAAAGCAAATATTTCTACTGCTTCTAATAAACACATGATATTTCTGCTTATTCTTACAAATTTCCAAAGCCGTGTGATTAAAAAATGCTGCAGTGTCACTTGGAGATTAATTCTTAAAATAAAAGACCCTTATGTCAATATTATTAAAATATATAATAGTATTCAGAGATATAACATATCTTCTGACTATCAGCATCTTCCTTTTGCAATGCTCCTTCGTCCCTAGTGAAGTTGAACCTGTACAAAGCTCGTGGTGAGTGTAATGGGCCATATAAACTAAAAATAAGGCACAAGAACCTCACTGCAATGACATCTACTAGACAACAATATCATCATATGGTCCAACTTGGATTGCTCATCTGTCACTAGATGTTAGGATTTGTCCTAACAGAAATAACATCTTATTTTTTATCCGAGCTAATAGAGAATGCCAATTTCTCTCAAGTGTAAGCACAATATTGGTTTTGCCACTGCTTATCTGAAACTGGCTCTGAAAATTCAAAATATAGAAGTAATAGAATGTGATATATGTATGGAAATCAATATCTGACGATAATATAATTTACTCATGCATTTTCTACCTCTTGTTTCTGAGAGTCTGAAAGTTCTCTTCTGGAAATGGGGAAACATTCACTTTGAAGTGCACTAAAATTTGGCTATCAAGCAACCCTTCCTATTTCGTATTTTTCACAACAGTACATTTACAATGCCTGTAGTTGTGTGTTGCCAGTGTTTCTCAAAAGGGTGTTTCTGATCATTACTTCAGGTTAAAATGACTTACCATGCAGCCATCTGGTCGCATGCATTAGCACACACTTCAGAAATCCACAAACGTTTTATAACTGCACTCTCCACTGTGCTCGAAATGCAGCGATGGTAGCACGCACCCAAGTACATATGTAAATAAGACAAAGACTAATAATGCCTTCAATCCTTCGAGCGCAAAGGCTGCTGTAGTATGTAACATAGCAACACATTTTCCATTACACCCTAAGATTAATAAGCCTCATGGAGACCTGGAAAATCTGACAGAAAACAAGGGCAATAAGATGTTCATTTCTGTTTCATTAAACACAGGATGAGCTGATGGATCTCTCCACACTTTGTCACTCCGCGCTGCTAATGGCTCTTTGACATTATTATTCACCATGGGTGAGATTGTGTAACCTCTGCTCACATTGGTGAGCAGTTACAAAAGTAGTCCCACTGGCAACTGCTTTAGAGAGGTTACGTGAAGCATATGGTACTTCTCAGCTCAAGTAAGAGTGGCTGAATCTGACCATAAAAAAGTGTTTGTGAAGGATTTTAGTAATGTGCATATAGCTGGTGAAGGGCACTTTAGTGCATAAAAAGGTATAACGCAGCAGTTAAAAATTGCTTTCTAGCAGGCTAAATAGTTGAGTGATACTCCTTCCTACTCTCTATTTTCATCTCCATATTTTTCTCTCTGATGGATCAGTTTTGCAATGTTTCTTTTTCAAACCAAACAAATAAAATACCTGGAACAGGGACACTGTGAGGAATAAGAACACAACACAGGCAGCCAAAAGGTGCCTGTGTAGAGGTCAAACACATCCCTGAAGATACAGCACACAATGGGAAAAGCCTTGGAAGAGATGAAAAAAACTTTCAACACAATTAAGTTTGTTATTTTTCATTAATTATGTATTTAGAGTTTTACCTCTTTTAGTGTATTTATAGAATGTAGCAAACTTTGTAGCAGCCTTTATTTTAGAACTAAGTATGTCATATTGAATTGGAAAATAAAGAGCAGTGCAGAACACAACTGAGATCGTCACAGCAGCAAACCAGGAATAAATCACTTCTACCTTCCCTATTTTCATTTGAAATTACTCTAATGAAGTTTAATGAGTCTTTTTTCTATAGTGCCCAGTGTCAGGACAGCTCAGGTAATGGGCTCAAGCTGAAACACAGGAAGTTCTGTTTGAACACGAGGAAAAACTTTGCTGTTCAGGTGAAGGAGCCCTGGCACTGACTGCCCAGGAGAATCTCCTTCTAGGAAGGTTTCCAAACCCTTCTGAATGCGTTCCTGTGTAACTTAAGGTGAACCTGCTTTAGCAGAAAGGTTGGACTGGATGATCTCTAGAGGTCCTTTCCAAACTTTATCATTCTGTGAATGACAATTCTTTTCTTTGACTCAAAGTCAGAGCATTACCAAAATATGAGATCTGAAACAGTTTCTATTTGCAACTTAAATTTAGACAGATGTACACAATTCACCCTAAACCAAATCTAATTCAGGCAAAAAAAAAACCACAAATATTTCTCATTGCATATTTTCCAAGTGGCACTTGTGCAAAATTGGTTATTGTCTGTGACTTGCTTCTTGGATCTTTTCAATATTTCTTCCTCTACTACATAACCAGTATGCTGAGCTGCTAGCCATCCACCTGCACCAATTCACCTACATTCACATCACTACACACTGGTTGGTTTTGTTTTGGGTTTTTTAATTTAAGTTGGCAACTAAACAAGAAAAATACCAATACAGTCGTGAAAACTTTATAACAGTGCAAGTGAGTAGTGATGTCAAAGGTTTTCTGGATGAGAGTTGCAGGTACAAACTCTCATGTTTGAATTCAAATGGTTATGTGGCTTTTCTGTCCAACTGTAAGTGAACAGCAAAGACTGAGAATTTCATATAATAGAGATCAATACCTAAGTTACAGAACAATAACAAAAGACATCCATCCAATAAATATAATTAATGAACCAGCTTGAGAAAATGACTATCTGCCTGTAGATATTACACAAATAAGAAAACAGAACATTATATAAACATAAATCACTGCAGATTATGTGTTCAGCTACAGTTTCAGGTTAAAAAAAGCAAAATTAATATCGCCAATTGTTCCAATTTATATCAGAAAGCAAGATTTTAAAGAAAGCTTTGGCAAAGTGATTTATAAATTTTATGCTCAAAATTATTAATTAGATTTTCCCAGACAACTATGGTGACTTTGCAAATAGTTTCAGAAATAACTCTAGGTAAGTGATTAGCTTACCAGACAACTTGAAAACAGGAATTTTTATAAACAATACAATTCATTACATGAGGACTGCTGCATGAGTTGGAATACAAATGCTGTTCTGTCTTGGTCAGAATCCAAAACTAAAGTGGACAATATAATCACTGTGAGAGATATAAATGGTAGGTTCTTCACTATAGCACAGGCTTGTCTTTTAAAAAGCTGAGATGGAAGCAAAACCTCAAAGGTTTAACTAAGTCACAAACTTGAAATCTACAACATTAATGGCAGCATGCCAGGAAATTAAAGTTAATAAATTAAAACTATGGCATACACTAAAGACAGTCAATTGTGTGTATGCTGAAGATGCCTGGTACTCCTCAGATACATCTAAACCAATTTGACTTTGTTGAGGAGTAGTACTAACCAAAGCACAAAACACTCATCTCCATTGGACAGAACTTTCAGGAAGCATACACTATGGTTTGGAAATGTTTAGCCATCCATAACACTGTTATAGAATACAAATACAACTGTCAAGGACTGAGAGAGAAGGAGTAAGCAGTCAGATACATCACAAATCCAGAAGAAATAAGCAATCAGTTCAAGAAATATAAAATCTCCAGTCCAGAGTCTTCACAGTCATCAGATAAATTCACATAATCAAAATGTAAAAGATTTTTTTCTTATAGGTCCCGACTAGAGTGGATGATAAGGAAATGTGGTGCCAGTCTAAGATATGACACTCTATTTCGGTAATCAACATGCGCAAAAGACAGTCGATTAAAGTTAACTGAGATGGCTCAAAAAATTTAATGTCTGCAGAGCAATACTAGCTCTGTGCCTGAAAACAGAACAGTGAAATAATTACAAGCCCTCAATGGGAAGTGTTTGGTTAAAAAATAAGCAGGAAAGAAACTGTTTAAAACTGAATTAATAACTGATTTTTTTTCCCCACAAAGAATCTAAAGGTTACAGTGCTGAAAGTAAATCTGAGAGTAGAACTAGAGACTGAAGGATACAAGGAGGAGATACGTGTTCTGTTCACATGTAGGCAAATGCTTCATCACATCATATTGTCACAGAGGAAAAGTGTGATACAAGCCCACCTCTCTTCTCTCTGTGTACACGTATGTATTAAACTACTTTACAGACATACCCTTATACATCTATCTTTGTCTCTCGTCTTTGCAAACTAATTCCCCACAGAATAAGAACAAGACTGTTCATGTACTATAATTTCACAGAGAAAGAAAAAAACATCTTTTACAAATGTCTTTGTTACTAGTGTTACTTAAAGAAACATTGGCTTCAATGTCACTAATTTCACTGAAGCCCCACAGTAGCAAACTTCTGAAGACAGAGCAATATAAAAACCGTGGATCCAAGTGACAGCTGAAGAATTGGGGTGATCTACAAGAAACAGTACAAACTGAGCAAAGAGAAAAGTGGGTGGATTAGTATCGTGTTCCTGTATGCTTGGGGTCACTAAGATGAATGTGCATGAGATTCTTTTGTCCGTTTGTGCTATAATTTCAAACACTAAGAACAAAATTGTGTTCTCTGATATGCTCATAGAAGTCCCTCTGGAATCAGTGATAATTACACGCCTGCATCTAAGGGCAGAATTTGGCCCTAAGTCATTAGTTAGAGCTCTCTGCTGAAACCCTATAGAGAATAGGAGTTTCAGAGGACGATGAGGATCAAACTGATGTAGCATACTCAGAGATTTACTCTCACAGGAGACCATCAAATACTCAGACATTCCAAAAACCCCATCTGTAAAGATAAAAATCTTTACAAGACTAATACACAATATTCGTAGAGGCTCAGTCACACTGAAGCAGCATTAAAAATAATGGCAGCATAATAGAATGAAAGTTTAGAGGAGAAAAACTGCCCAAGATTTTCAGATCTATATACAAGAGGTGACAACTACTAACACCCAGTTCCCATGAAAAGACAAATTCATTGAAAGAAAATCACCTTCAATTCAATTGCTGTATGGATTGGTGTGTATGTTCACAGGCAACCCTAAATCTGTTGAAGAACTGGTTTGTCCTCAGCTAAAAGACATACTAGTTATTTTACCAAAATTTCCTGCTACTTTGGAAGAGTTTTGAGATCTGTGCACAAATATATACATGTCTGTGTGTTGAAACATAAGTCTAAACATATATTCTAGTGTTATTTCCTAATTTCTGTTGTGAAAGAGCTGCAAATGCATTAATGAATGCTGCTGCAGTTGCTCACATTAAGATCCCGTATCTATAATTTACTTTGAGCTTTTAAGTGAGCAACTGATGCAAAAATATTTACAAATAGTATTCTGCATCAAATGCTTTTAAATTTGCAACAGTAATATTTAGCAACAATATTTGGGTCCAGTCCTAACTTCAGAAAAATTATTAGCTTCTATGTGATGTACAGGCTATTTTGTCTCAGGTATTTCTTCTTTCTTGGGCACTCACAGTACTCTGACTCTTACAAAAAAATCTGTCCTTCATCAACTATAGTGATAAAATTTTTCTTTTGTTTTGATCAAGGACTGACAATACTCCAATTCATACTGGCTGCAAAGTAACAGCTTAAAAACATTCCACACTATTTAATTCTAAACTCCAGGATAGGCTGGCATTTGCTGTTAAAGCAGAAAATTACAAGAAGGGCCTAATTGACCCTCTTGTGTCTTTGAAAAATCCTGTCTGTTGTCTCTAATTGACCCTCTAGATACCTTTATGGAACAATGAACGAATCCTCAGTAAATAATGGACGGTGATGATTAATAGCCATGGTTTGGCTGGACCTCTGGCTCATAGAGTTGTGCTACAGAGCAGGTTTTTTTGGTTTCTCACGCAGTTCTCTGCATCTCCTAAATGAACTATTTCAAGATAAAAATTATCATGTTGTAAATAACATGAAAAGGTAAGTAAAATCAATGTTATCTCATATAACTGAGTGAAAAATACATTCTTTAGTATTATCTAAAATGGCTTTCCATCACTACCTTTTTTCAAGTGTCAGTTACGTGACATCATATATTCATAGGCTTGAGTTAGAAAGAAAAAAAAAGTTTGCTATAATGGATCCTCCTCAGAAGACATCATTTATTTCTCTACTATGCATTGTAGTGAATAACAACAATGTCATATTTCTTTTCACTGACTTCATTGAAATAAAAATCTATGATACTAAGATACTACCAGATTTGGTTTCATTATGATGCTGTCAAAAAAAAAAAACATTCTGAAAACATCTCAAATGTCTCTTCTCTTATTTAATAATTCCATTATCTAATGTTTTCAGGCTTGTCAAATTATAAATATAAATACACTACATTACAATATTGCTCTGAAATACCACAACAAACTCCCCTGTTGTGTTTTCAAAATAATATTTACAATTTAGTAACCCAACTGGCTCAATTCTAGTCCAAGAAATCACATGTAGCATTGAATGTTCACATGCATCACCTTTCCTATAGTACAATGACATTTGATGATACAATTGAAAACTTCTAAAATCCAGCATGCCATACAAAATGTGTCACGAAAGGAAATGATAAATCAACATATTCTTGCAATAGACGTAACGAAAAACCAGAAAGTTTCAAAAAATTCACTTTGCCAGATTTAAGGAATGTAATAAAAATGAGAACTCTTCTTTAAATGTGAATAACATGAGCGTGCACTGTGTGAGTTTATTTAGATAGCTCATCTTTGCAAAGTACTTTAAGCTCAACTTTTCAAAAACAACCAACTAGGAAAGTTCAACAAGATCTCAAAATAATAGAAGTGTTCCAGGTCTCCCAGTGATGAAATAGATCACATTTATCTAATTTTCTACATCCTAAACTCTCCTGCATACAAGCTGGGATTTGTTGGCCTATTTATGAACCTTTTATAACACTGAAGATAAATGTAGGATTTGAGGTTCATTAAGCACTTTGAACAGCTCTTAGCAACACTCAGAGAACTTAAATAAATACTATAATTTTATCATGAGAAAACTTACCTGACCATGGTCACAGAGAATATCTGTAAATTTAACCCTTATCGAAACTCAGAATATGTAAAAAAAGACAGATATTTTAAATCCAATAGTAACAGTTTTCACAGTAGATAGCTCAAATTATGGCTACTAAATTGAGAAATGATCCTTGTAAGATTGATACAATACATATTTAACAATGAAAACAAATACTTGCTTACTGAAATCTGCCCTTCTCTTTAATTCAGTTTATCTTCTTACAGGCATTTACTTCCTTACAGGCATTCTTCTGCTTTCCCAAGAGGTGTCTCTCACCGATGATTCAGTGACAGTTGCCCCAGCGATAACATGAATGCTTTTAGAAAGATTCTACCATTTGGGCAAGTAAAGTTTGATGATGATCCTACTAAGCTGTCAGCAAACAAGTCATAACTATGGGAAAGAGGTTAATTGGGAAGCAAGAATATTTCATAAGTTCATTGACTTAGTGTAGGCGCAGCATCCTTCAGAGGATGATCTAAATAAGGAGTAGAAGTCAACCTGTTGGTGGTGTTGCAAAAGGAAGCAATATGATACAGTATTTAACATGGTTTTAAGTGTTAGTTATGTACCACTTTCCGAGTGGTAGTTTGGAGTCACAGAAGGGTTGAGGTTGGAATAGATCTCTGGAGATGATATAGTCTGCAGTGGTCAGAACAGGGTTGCTGGACAAGATTGCTCAGGACCATGTCCACTTCAGTTCTTAATATCTCCAAGAACAGAGATTCCATAACCTACGCAGACAAATCTGTTCCAATATTCTAATACTCTCGGAGTAAAAAGGTGAGTTTAATGTTTAAATGACCTTTTTTGTTATTTTGCATCTATTTCCTTTTGTCCTGTCATTAAACACTACAGTGAAGAGTCATCTTCTGTCACCTTTACTAACACGAGGTTTCTTACAGTTTAAATTAACTCAACAGAAACCTAAGCATAAGTTGAAGATGTACACAGGGCAAAATAAAAGTAACTTATTCCCACACAACTGTCCAGTTTACATGTTTAAGAGAGGTAGTCACTAATGTAAAAAGAAGTAGAATCTTTACATGCAAATCTGAGATAAATTTGCTTCCGACTGTGAAACCTACATTCCAAAACATCCTGCTCTCACTGTTACTGAGCTTGTGCAAACAGCAAAATGTGTGTTTTCAGTCTAGAAACGCAAATACTGTATTTGCATCTGCCACCACTGTAAATTGTGCTCATTATCCACTATCAGCAGGTGTACTGTGTATCTGTGTTGTGTATGCTACGTGCCTGAAATACAAGGCTTACCAGTTGTTTTTGTGGTTACTGTTAAAGGTACAAAAACTAGGCAGAGAAGCTAATTCTCTAGTTTGACCGACAGTAAACATTTCCTGTAAATTTATGAAATAATAAACTTCATAAAAATAAAAATAAGATACAAATGTATTTACAACTACTTAATAAGTTCTTATTTATTACGATTAAGCTACAGGAGAATATACACATTCTCTAGGGGAACATTTATAGGTAGGTAGATTCATATAAATCATAACACAATTTACAGTGGAAGTTGTTTGTCTAAATAGTAGAAAACAGTAACCTTTGTACAACTGGGGTTAAACTAATTCTGCTTTAATGAAAAGCAAAATTTACATACAGCTTTTCTACTACAATAAATAGGGGTCTTAGTCTCTTTCATAGTCATTCCCATTGTGCCTCCATAGCCTCATCTGCTTCCACTAAAATCATGGAATAAAGCACACTTTTAATATCAGGGAGAATGCAGCAATTCAACCACTAGATCTTGTTCCGTGCATAAAGTTTACAGAGTATAATAGATGCTTATACTTCAAGTATTTTTTTGTTCTCAACAGCATACACTGAGTCAAAACATTAGTGACTTGATTCAATTAGAAACCTGACTGCTGAAATACCACATATTGTTTTAGTTATATGCCTGAACACAGAAATAAAACCTGATTATTTCTCTTCAGCTTTTAAAAATAAATATTTAGCTCCAACTATTATCTCAGAAAAATAAAACAGCATATGCACAAATGTTTTCACAGTCGGTAACCCAGAACAATCATAAATGGATTTCCAGGGTTGAAGACTCAATAGTATAATTTTTATCCATCTCTTAAATTACAAGTTGTTACTTATGGTGGTGATGGTGACATAGTCTCTAGTTCAGGATGTCAGTTCCCATTTCAAGGCTTCAGTAGAGTTGCTCATAACTTTAGCAAGCTCTAATTGTTCTCACTGAAGTTTCCTATTACAGATGTCCATGTAGGGCACGACTTATGTGGGAAAGTTCAGCAAACATGCTTTCATAATTTTCAAAAAGCCAACAGGGGAAAAATACATTATTTTCAGAAGTTTCAAAAAATTCTTACGTGCTTTCTGGGAAACCACCAAGCTCCTAAGGCAGAGAGAGACCTCGTAAGTTACCAATTCCAGTCCAGCACAGGACATCTAGATACTTTTAAGATGTAGTTTGCTAAAGGGACTGCATAGTTGGTGTGGGAAAGCCAGAAGCTTGCTCTCTCTACTCTAATATTAATTGCAGGAAATTAGAGCTGTGGCTAAGCCAAGAAAGATGCAGAGTGAAAGAAAACCAGAAAAAAAGTTTTATGGGAAAGATGAGTGGAAGACAATACGTAAAAGATTGAAGCCGAAAGAGACAACCTGGGATGGGAAAGACAGAAAGAAGGAGCTGAGAGAAGACAGAAAAAAAGAAGGAAAGGTCAGAGTGGGTCTAGGTAAAAGAAATCAAGACTTTTAGATAAGAAGCCGTATAAATGGTTAGCAAACCACTTTATTTCAAAAACTGGATAACATACACAAATCAGTTTCTGTACCATTCTAATTTCACAAGTACTTTAAAAATTAATTTCATTACATCAGTAATCACTCTTTGGTGGCTTGTTGAGAAAAAAACACCCATCATTACTGTTAAAAGTAATTACTTCAGTTCAAAAGGCAGTGTTATTACTTCAAAGGAAAGAGTCCAACATCTGTAAGGTTTTCAAAATTCTCTCATCTTCCTACCATCTATTGATTATTACAATAATGAAGGAATAAAACAAAACTCCTAAATTTTAGAAAATATTACATTTATGTTGTTTATGGAACCTTAATTCATTCTCTTGGTATATGCAGATTGGTAGGAAAGTTTTAATTACAAGTGCATACTTGACTACAATATTTTGTCTCTTTTTTTTTTGCATTTGCCCAGGTGTTTTAGCTAATTATTCTACTTAACATATGTCATCAGTCAATATATTTGCCCATGCCTATGTTTCCAGTGGAAACACTAGGAGGATCATATTTAATGATTACACTAATATTTCTGTCCCTTTCTTTTCAGCATGCCACACATTACATATACTATAGCAAGAAACAAGTTTAATAAAGTCTTTTCAGTTAAACATCTTGGACTATCCCCAGATCTCTGCTGCTGCCAAGTGACTGATTTAAAAGATGGACAAAAGTAGACACAATAGTACAGATACTATAATTAATAGATGATCCAAATTACTCTGAGCTGCATATCATGATTTAATGAGAAACCCTGTAGAAATTAAAGGCAGGAATTATATTATCATGAATAATATAAAAAAGTGATATTCTGTTTAAAAGCTTTTAAGTGTGAGTTGAACAAATACATTAACACAGCTTCCAAAGATTCAATTAGGTTGAAAGTTACCTAGAATTTCCTTTTAAATCAGCTTTATATGTCTCATATGTGAAGTACAAGTCTATTTGTGACTGTCAATAAAGCTATTAGCATGTAGATTTTAATTCTTTCTTCAGTTATAGAAAGATTACACTATCTGCATTGTCCTTTTAATGATGGAAACTTCTCTGAATTACATATGAATTACATCTCAATGCTGCAGGTACTAGACACTTAGACAGGAATATATACATATATATACATCTAGATCATCACTCTTTCCTTTTACTATAATTTGAAAACCTTGTCTCCTTGTTATAGTAGCACAGTAATGTAGTTGTTGCATCTTATTTCTCAGCACTGAATTCATAAACAGGGGTTTGGAGGGCATTTAGTGTTTCATATTATTTCAATCATATCAGCTGAAAATTTGTATTGAAATTATTCAGGCAGTATGTAAAGGTCTTCTATAAAAGATAGCTGTATATTAACTTACAATTAAATGATGGTTATAATGAAATTATAGTGTGTGACAGGTTAACGGACTGACACTGAAAGGCAAATGTCAAAATGAAGCCAAGACGTTTATTTTCAAACTGACAAATCTTAACTCAACCATAACATATAGTTCCATTAACATTATAGTTATTACACAAAATAATTTGGTTGAAAAAAATACATATTATAACAAGTTGCCAGACTGTCACTAGAAACCCTAACCTTATCTTGTTCCATGAAAGACAAACCAAGTCAACGCTTAAGTGACACCCAGGTTTTGTTTAAGACTTGGAGAAAGGGCTAGAAACCTAGAACCACCCAGTCAAACATCTGCTTTCTCATGAGCAACATCCTTAATCTTTACCTTTATCTGCTGTTCTCAGTACTAAGGTCAAACCAACAGCCTCACCATTGCTTAAAAACATAAAAACGCTTAAAGAGGTTCTGAGTCCAAACCTCTGCTTATTTTTCCCAACTTCTATGGCATAAAGTGGCAGAAAATTGTTAATATCAAAGTGAGGGATTTCTCTTTGTAATAGCATCTCTGGACTGCATTAAAGACATCATTCCTAGAGCTTCCAGTAAGCTAGTATTTTTGATTGTCAAGATATGGTCTTGTTGCTACACACAACTTTGCATCTGGGAGAGAGGTGTTTAAAAAAGCAAAACTCATCCTTCTGAGAAAGTCCTTCTGTCCAACCTGTTAAGCACGGGGTAAACATCAGCATCTAAGAAAATGTGACACAGTGATCAGAAGGACATGCAGAGGTGAAACAAACGATCTTTCTTGAGGTAAATAATGACACAGGAATAAACTGAAGTACAGATTTCCGGCATGGTGAGGAAAACAAAGAAACAACAGAGAGGGGAGAAGAATACACCTGTAGCAACATGAGTTTTTCACTAACTGGGAACAAAAGAGACCACTGTAGGGAGAAGTGAAATGCTGAAGTCTGCCTAAATACATTATTTCATTATCATCATCATAAAGGAACCAGTTTATGGAACCAAACTGGGACAAGCACCTCCTCCTCCTTGTTATTAGCTTGAATACACTATGAGTGGCCAGTGACCAAAAGTGATTATCATACAGCAGATGTAATTTTGCTACTGTGAAATGAGTTACAGTCTCAGCCCAGCTTCAGATGAACAGCTTTTCACATCACAGCAACGAGGCAGACTCAGGCTGTTGGGGAGGCAGAGGAAGGCTATGAAGGCTTTACCCTTTCACCCCTTCGGGTCAGAATGAAATTGCAGTGCTAGGAAGCCTGCACTATGCTTCAAAAATTTATAGCTGTTAAGGCCAAAAGGGGCTCTTTGTGACCATCTAATCTGACCTGCTACTTAACTCAGACCATAGCATTTCAGCTAGCAACTCCTATCCACGTTGTACTTTTTTTCCCCTCCCTATTTCTCTTCCTTGGTCTCTTTTTTATGTTTGGTTTGTTTTTTAAGTACAAGGAAGCTTCAAATTCCCCAACTGCCAGTTCATTATTGTTTAGAAAATTACTTTGCTTTCTAGAATCAAAACAAAAGCTGTAAAAGAAGCAGTACACACATTTACCCTCTTGCCCATCTTGTTACCAAATCAATGTCATAAGCTCGGTAAAAGTAATAGAGATTATATGATCCAAAGCACAATTTAAGTGTTTCAGTGTATGTCAGGCACTAAATGCTAAAATATAATTTCTTCTACAGATTACCTTGAAGTAATTTTCAGTCTACTGCCACCTGAGCTCTAAGATCTTCCTACATCTGTAACAACTACAGACACACAGTCTCCCAGTAGAGTCATCCAGAGGTGCATTTTCCAAGTTACTAATTGTCCACGTATTGCTCTAAGGAAAGTTTTCCTTTGTTCACTAAAATGTTGAAAAAGTCTAAGTCATGTCAGTAATATATGAATTACTTGATTTAAAAACAAAAACAAACAAGAAAACCACAGAAACTGCTTTAGAGGTTTGAGGTTCTTGTTCTGGAGGAAAAACTCCATGTATGTAATGACTTTTTTTTTTTTCCCATTGAAACCAAGAAACCAGGTGTGTCAACAGCTGTCCCTGGCAATGAAGAAAATGAAGGAATGTCAAATGGTCAGGCAGGGAGCCAAGAAATCAGATCCCTTAATCCAAGCCTCTGGTACTGTACAGTCTAGAAGTGGGCCATATTCATCCCACTTCATTTCACACCTTTAACGAAGGTACATGACTCAGATGGGCTGTATTATCTTTTAGAAACTCAATAACTGCAGAGGAAGACAAAAATCTTCACTATGACATCTCAGTTAAAAGTCTAAAAATACATGGAATAAATAATCATCACAGTTCTTACTGTGGACATCAGTTCTCACTCATTCTCTCACTCAGAGAAGTTCTGAGGCCAAGTAGATGAAAGACCATGGAATGGTACTACCAATAGGTGTTGCAGTAGAATACCTGAACAAACACATTTGTACTTTTTATTCATTACTTTTTTCCCTATTCTAATGTTGAATCTTCTACAAGGGAATATCAAGAGAGCTTCCATGTAATTGTCACATTCGTAGTTACTGGTCTTTAGGTACTGTATTTCTTTCATTTCTTTAAGAAGACATATTTTTTAGTGAGCAGTCACAAATGAAATCACAAAATAACATGGAGTAACTCTGTGCAACAATTTGCTACAAGGAAGAACATGCATGGCAGACATTTTCTTCACGTTCTTTCCTACATCTTCCAACACTGCCTTTGCTCTAAACCCAACATATCTTTTGAGAGAGTTGCTTAATCTTTTGCAAGTTAAGACAGGACCCTTATTAGCTCCATTGCACTCCTTTCCAGCCATGTGTTGTTTCGTAAGACCAAGAATGTGGCTGGCAAGAACAAAGTCAAACCATAAAGTAGTGTATTTCCAAATCGTACAAAGTATAATGATCCATATAATGTAAAAATGTTAGCAATGTCTCTTGATATTATTTCATCACATGCTAGATGCTATTTCCTGAAAACTCTTTGAAGGATTAAATAAAAACATATGCCATGAACACCCGCTGTGTGCTGTAACAAATCAAAACTAACTTCTTAGCTTGATGAAAGTTTCCACAGTGCTCAGTACTATAAATTAATGTCACAGTGGTAAACTGCTTTGGAAATAGTGAATGTGGCCTTGATGCCAGTTAGTTTCATATTAGTAATGTGAGAAGTCTCTACAGTATTTAGAACTGAAACATAAGTGTCTTCAAAACGTAGATTTTGAGAAATACAGTCATAAAATGCTAACACCAGCTGGGTTGATGGAAAAGTGCAGTAAGACAATTAACAAGTTTATACATCCAAAATAAACATATCATTTGCCCCTGGTGTAAACAAGCAAAAAATAGAGATGGATAGGGCTCCTCATAAGGATTAACTAGTCACTGGTCTACTATGAAATAAAGAGTATTTTCCTCTGAAAATGGCTAGTTCTAGAAGCAGTATTCAGCTAAAGGAATATTTTTCAAAATTAGATTTTAATAAATATTTTGCATCATTTGGTGAATTTTTGTTATGAATATTTATTTATGAATTTACTAAATACGTGGCCTTATACATGGCCATGAGTTCCACAAGCAAAAAGATCTTCTGAGCTTTTTTTTCCCTTTTAACAGTTTAAATCTGTACTTCTGTTAGGGATACAAATATTGGTAAAAGACTTCAAATTATAGTCTTTCCATCACTGCTTTGAAAATCAACCTAATGCCCCATCTATCAGCTGCTTCACAGATAAGCAACTCCACATCTCCTCTTCCATAAGTGTTCTACTGGTTTGGTGTATTCATTTTTCCTCTGCACTGTAAATGAACTGTTATTAAATGCAGGCAAAAATTTATGGTCATTTAAAAATGAAGTATCTAACATATCAGCAAGTAATATCTTTTGCTGCCTTAACAGAGCAAAATGAAATAGGCAGGGAGACAAAGTACAAAGCGCCATAGTCTTCAGCTCACACCTTTCCTCATTGGAAGTACTGGCCTAGAACAAAGCCTGAAAATGGGTCTTTAATATGCATGGGACACTTTCTTATCCTCACATTATTTCCAAATGTTTTGCTAGAGAGAGCGTTTGAGAAAACTAAGAGCTTCTGAGAGCCTTACCCTTTATGTATGATACTGGTTGACATGAACTACATCTGAATGATGAAAAAAACTAAATGCATAGAGTAGAATGTGGGATTTTATGACACTGAGATGAAGAATTACATCTCACCATTCTCAGTGTCAGAGGTCAAGTCATTGATGGAGTTTAGGGATGGAGGGATCATAAAAGAGGTCAAGGAACTCCTCAAGATTTTTCATCTTCTATAACCAGTCTGACAACTCTGAACTCTTTGGGGAAAGAAAGCTAAAAATGTTTATTTGTTAAAGAAGTAGATGTGTGTTGCTTAGTACAAGCTTTATATTTTAGTAATACACATTTTTAGCCTTAACTTATGCCTCAAGTATTATGCTTTCTGCATCATATAAACTGACCGAACTTATTGATAAGCACCATATTATTATTCATATTGTCTCGAGGATTTTGACAGCACTATCTTCAGACAGAATGGATTGATAATTATTTTCTATTGTCTGAATTTTTAGTTTATAGCATATAATATCTTAAATTTTATTGAAAAAACTTCTTCAAAATAATTAATTTTTAAAATGTTACCTGTTATATAACTACCGGGCAAAAAAGAGCTCTAAAGCACTCTTAAAAATGTGTGGGGTTTTGTCTCTATCTTTTCATGTTTAATACATGCTGCAATTGGTTAACAAAAACTACACAAATTTTTAGGAGTAGTATCTTCTAATAAAGAAAGCAAAAGCTCAGATTGGACTAAAACACTGTAATAATTTTCTGCAAGCGGTAAATCATTTTTTCCTATTTCCTTTCCCAATGGAACAAGAAAGATACACATTCTTCTACAATCTCTTCACTGACAATCCTGCTTATCTGATGATGCACTGCTTTGGGTCATTTTCAGGAGCTACGATTTAGATAGAAAGGAAGAAATAGTAATATGGGGAAAACATGACAAAACAACTTTTCAAGTGTACCTCTTAGGTACAATTCACTTCAAAATGAGCAGAAATAAATAATTCCAGCAATATAGAATCTTATGGCATAGAGGTTTTTTTCCATTTTTGCAGATTGGAGAGTAACAAATAAAGAAACCTCTCTAAATTAGGGTTTTAAAAATTCGAGGCTGCTATAAAGAAACAAGATTAACTTAATCCCCTAACAATCCAATTTATGACTAGTAAAGGGTTATGAAAAATTCCATCTAGATGTCAAATCTAAGGAAACACAAAGTCTTTAGAGACACATAATGATAAACTGCAGATTGAGCAATAAGCTCAGTGAACAGAATGAACAGTTCAAGAGTTCAGAACATGTTCATTTGAAAGGTGTTCAGTTAAAGAGAAGGGCATGGTACAGACAAAGGCACAGAAAGGTCATCATTACAGTCATTTCATCTTCATTACAATGGTGCAGTCATAGTATTGGTGCACACACTTAAGTTCACACTTGCATGTCAATGCACTGCTTTGGAGATGAAACAAAAACCATTTTTAATAGGTTAATGAATCCTGGGAGCTATAGGCAGGTATATAAGAACTTGGGCTTTATTAATTCAGTTTTGTAAAATAAATAGGACATTAAATATCTGTATTTTCCCATCACGTGAGATTAAGTACCGTCTATCAAGAATACTCATGTTCTTCATCAAACAAGCACAAAGCATGCACTGAATGGAGTGCTTCTATCTGTCAGAATGGAGCCTTAAGCTCACTTTTTCAAGCCAGTTGTTATCTCAAATGCAGTACTGTATAATGAGCAGAAGTAGGTATTTAGAATATTTCAGGAAGACAATGAACTCTGGCTTCTGAAACCAAGAGTATCCACTCCTGGAGAAAAGTCAGTGAAAAAAAATAACTGGCAGATAACATTCAATACACCAAAATAAGATTTTGGCTAGAATATGAGCAGAAAACTCTGCTTTTTAAAACAGATGAGTAATAACCCACACAAAAAGCCAAAATCCTGGGTTTATATCAGACTTCCTTCAGCACTCAGCATTACGTCACAATAAAATAACTTCAGCAACAAGCAATACATGTTTAGGTCTTTATGGGTGGTCTCCAAACCAAGTACTGACCCAAACAACCTTGTCTGTAAGTGGCAGGCAATCACAAGAATAGGCAGTTCAGCTGCAAGTTAGGGAAAAAGCTGTTAAAACTCTTTTTGCTTTGGTATTTGCATCGTACTTTTCATTAATAATTAACAGGTACTGGAAACCCTAGCACTATCTTGTCTCTGATTTCTAATTCTCTAGAATGCAAACAGATAGGATATTTTTTTTGCCACTATTAAGATGAATACAAACTCAAGTACTTGAAATTTTATATTTACCTACCTGTTTTTAAAAAAAAGCAATCTAAGATCCTCTTCTACCAATATATATATATATACATACTATAGACAGACACAGTTACAAAAAACAATCTATCTCAGAATCTCAATTTTAGGCAGCAGCTTTGGGCAGGAGAGCCATTCTGTATGAATGTTAGAATTTGGGCCATAGTAGGCCATACCATACTTTGCAGCTTTCAAGAGCAATTACTGAACATTTTACAATTAAGCATAATTCCAACAGACTTTACTACAAATTATAGAAGATCTGTACTTTTCAAAATCTAACCCAAATTTGGTATGAAAAAGATCTGCTGTTTATACAATATCAAGAAGTACAGTCACTATGCCAGATTGATGTCCAAGCTCTAACTCACATGCAAATACTCCAGATGCCTCCTAGATGCTTGTGCAAATCCCAAGATTATACACTTTCAATGGAAACTAGTAAATGATATTTAAAGTATCATTTATTTTATGTTATTTACAATACATAAGGATTCGGCAAGAAAGTGAATATTTCCATTTTTCATTGTAAAATGTAATTCTATTGAAAGAGAATAGAAGAGATTTAAAAACTTAAAGGAGAAAACATCTGCAAGATACTCCATAAATATCACATGAAGCCTTGACAGCAGTTGATGATAGTCTAGTATGTCGCACCATAGGGTAGTAGTGTAGTTAAAACTCAAAAACACACCAATTAACTACAACTAATCAATTCTCTGTCACAACAACGAAAAGTATAATTCTTTTCCCATCCATTCTTGTTAATTCTCCTTACAGTAATTGTGATAAACATAATAGCTAAGGTGTAGTAAAGTGAAAAAATAAAAGATTCTATTTGAAAGCAGTACAAACATTAAACTCAAGTTATCTTGGTTAATTTTCATCGTCATACCCAGTTCATAGCTGCAAGAGATCACATTACTTTTAAACATATAAGTAATCACAAAACTAAATGTGGACTTATCTAGATTATGGTGCACTAGGGAGAAAACAGAGGAGGTCATGAAATTGGAGACTGTTGTTTCTTCTCATAATGTAATTACACTTTTGGCTAATGAAATTACTGCAGTCACAGAGTAAGGGTTTGGAAGTCAGAGCTCTCACATGCTTGTGGGAGATGGAGGTAAAAAAAAATGCTGTTTACCATTTATATCTGAGGTATGCACCCTAATTCCCAAGATCCAAGAACAACTTATTTTGTTTCTGAACTCTGAGTAACTCTGAATTTGTAATCAAAGCTCTTTCTAATTACTACACTAAAAGGAAAATTAGCTTAAGAGAGAGGAAAGTCTGGTAGAGAAAGAGCACATCATTCTGCATTGTCAATACCCTCCAAACAGCTGAAAATAAACACATCTAAGTTCAATGAAGAGAAACACCAACAGAGCAAAGGAATATAAAAGGAAAGCTGAGCTCTCAAGGCCTCTATTTCTACCACTTAGGCATTCATTTAAGCCTTACTCTAATCTGTACAAATGCTCTTACTCGCTAGTGGAGCAGTTGTTGAGGTAGAGATCTCTACGCTTGTAAGGGGCACACATTTTACAGTCTCAGTAGACAAAAAAATAGAGGAGGCAGTATATTCTGGTCAGAACTACAAGTTCCTGTTCTTCTTTTTCAGATACTGTGTTAACATCCTACTTGGCTAATGCTTTCCACCATGCCAAATGTGCCAGTGAGTTGTTTTCCCTTTTAGGCAAATTAAGAGTGGCAAGGTGAAGATTTTGACCTAAGACTGCTGGCCATTCAGGTGCACCTGTATAATACAAAGTATGATTTACCCAGGGGAAATTAATGGAAAACCAAGATTTCTCACTTGGATAAACCTGTCATACTCTCATTTTCTATGAACAGTTAGGAGAAGGGAAAAAAATACATTACCTAGTTGCAGTTAGTTGCCACTGGAATAGCAGTTTCTAGCTCTTGGTAGTCAATAGCACACAGTGCCAAATTCCAAAAGACAGAAAGAAACTCTGCTGAGTGCATATGAAACAGGTAGTAGTAATGTATATGGGATAAATGAATGATTTCTGTGTTTGGCTAAACATTTTGGGGGGGGGGAGGGAATCCCTATCTCTTCCCTATGTCTTCTTAGAAGAAGACATAAAGATTCAGGTATTATTTTTTAAAACAACTTTAATTAAAGACATTCAACTGATAAAGAGCCAGCAAAATAGTCTTATTGATTGGTAGCATCACTTCCTGCTTCAGATATACCTTTAAATCATTTGATACCTGGCCTCAGACATGTCACCTGGACCATACCTGACTCTTGGCTTCTAAGCAGTGAAGTCTCATGATGATTAACCTAATACGATTGTGTTTGAATAAAACTTACATTCCACTAAAATATAGAACACGTGGAAGAAAATGGAAAACAAATCCTTTCCTCTTTTCACTCAAGTTCTTCTCCAAAGCTTTCAGTATGAATATTAAACCAAATGAGCTTACAGAAATGAGATCAACTTACAAGCAAGGAGGCCATTATCACCCATCACATTAAATGAACCCATTTCATTTTCAAATCTAGTTGCAAAATTAGTTCTTGCCTATTAAACAATTCTCAAGAAATTAATGGCAGAAGGTTTTGCTTTGACTGTCATAAAGATCACCAAAAACACTTGTGTTTAAGATGCTAATTATGGAGGCTCAATGCCAAAAAAATAATTCTGGTAAATTAAATCCCATGATTAATTCATAACATCCATTTTAGCATTAATCCTAGCATTAAGATACAGTGCAGTCCCCATACTCACACATCTCTCTCACTTTGGGGAATAAAGTAATAGTAATTCCTAGGGGTTTTTAATAACTCTTCATATTTTATGTACACTATTTAATTATTATAACTAGATAGTTAAATTGTTACTTTGCATTTCTTGTTTGCGATCTCTGTTACAGCCTTTAGATTTTAAAAACTCCAAACAAGTAACTTGTCATCTATTGTTTAGGCAGAAGTGTTCATGAAACCACAAGGACTAATGGATTTATTGTTGTGCATCATACTCCTTTCCTCCTCTGTTTAGGGGACAACATAAATTCTCACTGGCTTAGAATTTAAACTTTAAAAGTAATACCTGGTTATGAATACCCAAAGGACTGCACCAATGCCATATAAAGACTGTAATATTACATACCTGGAAATTTCCTATCGGTTTTTAAAAGAAAATAATTACTGGATGACAGAGATATTAAATCACACCACCACCATCATGAGTCTACTGCTAGCACTCTCTACAATATCCTTTCCAATAAAGTATAAAGGCTTATATTCCTGTTCAGGGAAACGGGAAGAAACAGTGTAACTCTGATGTCTGTGACATCTTTTTCTTGTGCCTCCACTCCCCTTGATATACAACTCATCACAGACACATGTGTTTGTCCCAAGCAATCAACACATTTTTTATGAGCAATGGCCTCATAAAAATGGGCTTCTAAAATCTAGCTTTTCCATTCATGAAAAAGTGACCCAGGATAATAAAGTAAAAAGAAATAAAGCCTTAAATTAAGACTTTTCACGCTGAGCAAAATCAGATAAGTATGCCAAAAAGATTTGTCAAGTGCATCATTTACTGAAGACAAGTGCTCATACCGTTAACAGTTTCCTTCAGTTCATAATACGCAAGTATCTAGCAAATAAACATCTAAGAAGCTAATCCTAAATATCTGTCAATAGTATTATGACTGATGTTTTCAGCTAGCAGCTGAAAAAGTCTTTAAATAACTTCTTTATTTAACAACTATCAGTTTTCACTGTCTCTTCTATGTGGCTTTTGTTAAACTCAATGGATCAATCACTTCTGTGAAAATATATTCTGAACACCAACTTGAATAAGCTACACTTTTACCATGTTTTTGACAACTTATTGTTAACAATGATATTATAACTATTCATTTTCTTCTGGTATTTTTACTGATTTTTCATCATAGACAGTACCTTCTGGTTTTTTTTTCCATTTAGTATCTTAAGTTGGGTCTAAATCTATTATTTTACATACCACAGTTGTAGGGACATCTCATCTACTCAATAACTCAATTACTTATTAGTGTTGCTAAAGAATACCATTTCTTCTCGTGGTTGATAAAATATTAATAAAAAAACAGGAACAGAGTGATTTCCCAGTGTGGATGTCTTCTAATGGTAATACATGGAGTCTAAGAGAGATCTGAAGGTCATGTAATAGCTCCTGGAGGCAGGGAGGGGCTCGAAGATAGTAATGACATTGTATATTGAGTAATGAGACTGTGTTCAAAGAGCACTGGATAATTATTTCATATGGATGAAATGGAAAACAATCGTTTTACAAAAAAATCTTTGTAAACATTTTTGATCCTTGCTCTTGCTCAGCATCCAATGTAGGGCCACACAGATATGAACTTTCCAAATTATCATTGTTTTATATCCATGTATCAATTAATCATAGAAATAAAATAGTAAATATGATCTGTTCATCCAGCCAGTTGCTAAACATCCTACCTTTAGGTATTTTTGTTCCTATTTTTTTCATATGATTTGAAAGAGGAGGGAAGAATTAGAAAGCAGAACAGAGGTGCATTTGAAAAGTAAATGGGAAAGCTGTGACAGCTTGAAAAAGAACCTAAATATCCTTAAATAACATTATATCACCATGTTTCCTAATGAAATTTTGATGCAAATTCTCTTGAATGACTTGGAAAAAAACCAGTTATCCTAAATAACTTCTATACAAACAAACACTCCAAAATCACAGTCTTTGATGGTGGTGGAAGACATAATAAAGCTGCCAATAATAGGAACGACCTTCTAGAAATTATCCCATCAAGTAACACCATTTAAGATGTGTGGTGGCAGGAAAACCTACTCAAGTAGTCAAAATGTCAAATTCTATCAATCTCTGAGCACTAATCAAATCTGCTGGCAAGTGTATGTTCTAGCTCCCCTAGAACTGCCAGATCACTTTCCCAACACAATTTTGAAGAAAGGAGCACAATTACACATACAGGTATTTTAACTGCTAATAAATAAACATCACATTAGTATCATCCTTTTGTCTCACAACACAGCAAATTCTAAAAGTGCTGTTAACACTGGACAAGATGAAATATGGCTAGCATCCAAACTCAAGAACAAATGTCATGTCTTGGCACTTCTGTTTTGTAATCCTTCGAATGTAAGCAGGCAGAAATCAGTCCTGTAAACAGTGAAAAAAAAAAACAAACCCAATGAAAAAATAGAAGTGGGTTTCATCACAGTATATGTGCTCGTTCACCTGACAGAACTTTGATATTCATTTTTAAAAAATGAACCTCACTGTCTAAATGGTAAATATACTGGAGAAGCATTTAGAACAAGCAGCTAGGAAATAGTTAAAACTTCAAATTTAATAGTAACATTAAACCACACAGCACTTCTCAGCTATAAATCTAAAAACATTCTATAAAAGCACAACTGACTTGCTTTCCAGTCATATATAGGTAAAACTGGGAAACTGAGATTTTTTTACAAAGTCACTGAAACATGACAAAGCCTGGGTCAGGAACAAGATGAAGATCACTTGACATTTATCCCATTTACAAACTATTGTACTCCTATTTTGCACAGCACACAAGATTATTCACAATTTAGAGAAAAGGCTAAGATCACATATGTAGGGAAAGTATATAGTCAGAAGTGACAGCAAAGTCATTTCAAAATACATGAAAGTCCCCTTTCTCTTATATTTATTTTATGTGGGAAACAATTCTTCTCTGGGAATTGCTTACTGTTCATTTAAATTAATTTTCCTCCTGGAAAACGTAAAGAATCATTTTCTTCATTAAAAATTCAGTGTTGTCTCTGTACGTACAAATAATTTGGCATCCAGTTCTGTTACAAGCATGACATCTCCACTAAGCTTTCCAAGAATCTGCACTTAGCTTCAGCAAGGCTTGAGCCTGCTCAGCATCCTGAAGCAATAGTCCTTAATGAGAAGAGGAGTGTGAGTGGTGAGCAGGTTTTGATAAGTAGTAATAGGATGAGCAAAAAGTAATATACCAACGGTTGATATATTACTTGACATGTCAATTGTTGGAGAGTTGCTCTATTGAATTTGTACCTACAGCAAACACAATACACAAGATTCTAATATACTGCGGTGTTTGCTACATATTTTCCAAGTGATTGTATTGACTTTGTAAACAAAGATTATATGAAAAAATAAAGACTCCTGTACCATATAATATTTACCAAGTGAACAAATCTATCATAGCTGGAAATAAAAACACAATTTCACCAGTGTCAGGAAAGGAGAAAATAAATTGACCATTTGAAATGAGATCAGATACTTCAGCTGGGCTCTCAGGCAACTAAAAGAGTCTCCTTCTAGTGCAATAGTTGATTATTATTTTAGTTTTAAATATTGCAGAGAGAAGGAGAAGAGGAAGAGTGGAGTATCACATGCTTAGAGTGAACAGCTTAGATATTTCAAGAATAAAAATGAAGTAAAATGCTAAATTTAAATTACTTTGCTCTAATTTTTCTCATAATAACGGTAGCTTATTTCCCATAGGAAGTAACACCAAGAGACCTCCAGCTAAATCCAAAATCACTTCTTTGACTTTTGGAAAAGGTTGCATAATTTTGACATAGTAAAATATTGAGATGAGATCAATGTCTCAATGTCTGTCCCAATAATGAAGTGAAAAGAAGGGACAGATAAATCTGTTAGAAAAGTTAGTGAAGTGTTGTAGCTATTGAAATGGAGATGATCTTGCCAGGAGTTCATGACAAGCCTTCACTTCATTCTTCCACATTCTTTTTCTATTGTATTTCTCCTCACTTCTTTCCCACTGGTTCTCCCATTCATTTTCCTTCCTTATCACTTCCGACAAGAGTGCCCTTATCAGGGAGTTAAGGCAAAGCAAAACCAAATCTTACAGTTATGTCTGCATTAGCGTCTCAGCTGTGTTTGCAGCTATATCAGTGCACCAGTACCTCAGGCAACTCAGCACCACAGATCTCCACAGCCTCCCATACCCACCAATGGCCCAATTCCAATGCTGTGGATGATAACTTTCTCCAAGCACCTCGCTTTTCTGGATGCACTGTGGGCAGCAGCTGAATTTAAATGCATTCCTAAATTTTGGCTGGTCTGTTTTCAAAGACTGAAGAAACAAGAAAAGGCTTTAAAGTTAATCTTGGGGCATTAACAATATGCAAAAGTGGTTGATTTTCTTTTAAAATAATCAGGATTCCTTCTAGACTAATTCTAATAAAAGAAAAGTTGCATTAGTGAAACACAGAAGAGACTTCAAATAAATAACCTTTTTCTTTATTTAGTGGACTTAGACCAGTGCTCAGGTTTTGTAAAACACTTTGAAATTATCAGTTCTCATCATGAGATTGTTTCAAATACCTACCAGAGCACAGGATTACTGTTAATAACAGATCTGTGAAAATGAAGGTCCATATTGGACTTGCAGTAAGTAAGAGTCTAACCTGAGAGCACAAAAGACATATTTGCTACAAGTACTTCCTCTATAAATGACATGAAGAAAAGAGAAAAAAAAAGGGGTGAGGAGGGGAAGAATTCTTTCTTTTAAATAAAGGTTATTTTACATGGGATTTCCAACCTCCAACATCATTATTGACACAAGTATTACCTACTACCTTATTGGACTCATTTTCTTTTGCAGCTCACCTTAATCTAGTGAGTATCTATAAGAATTCAAAACTTTTGAAACTGTATTTTGAGATGGAAGCTGATATCATAAGGCTGCTCTTTAGCATGCCAGAATATTTGTAAGCAACATACTTTAAGTAAAATAGAGTGATGCCAGTCTAAGACATTTCCTACACAATAAAATACTTATAAAAAAGGAACATGTTGGCAGTAAGCAAACTGTCATAAGCAGAGCACTATATTTAATATTCAGATCAAGGCATCTCTGTCTCATCCCAGCAAACCCTTTTGACAAAAGCCATCCAATGTCTGCCAGCAGTATTGAGTCCAGCTGAGGACAAATTTCAAGATGAACCTGAAATCAATTTGCCATCAAATTTTCATGCTTCTCCCAGACTATCTGTGGCATTTTAATTACAAGCACCCTAGGCGGGGGGTACTACAGATATTGACACTTAGCTCCTACAATAAACTTTATTGGCAACCTCTGTCTGAATGTAGTACTCAACTAGAATAACAAGAAATATATGAGGATATCTAAGCAATAAGGTGGCATAATCACTTTGGAGTGGTTTTGTTCCAAATGGTGGACATCTCTACTGAATAAACTTTTTCTGGATTAAAATAAACATCTGTTTTATGGAAAATGCACTTTTGTACTGAACTTACACAGGATCCCAAGTCCTTCAAGAAAATAAGCAACAGTTCATTTCTTCCATTTCCAATTCAGTTTGGTGTTGTTCTTATGTAACATTTACAAATTTATTTAGTCCCTGTTAGGAATTGGGTTCAAATTAGATGAGGCTACAGAATCAGGGAATGTCTTTACTTCTGTTTCAATCTATACTCCTCAAGATCTCTCTGCACAATTTATAAGAACTACGTAGCTTAGCAATTACAGACCTAAACTGGAGATGAAGCAGTGCTCTGCAAGTTCTGCAATACACGATTTGGAGCTTTTTAGTCCAGAGATTCAGTAGCTGTATGCATACATGCAGTGTCTTATTGAGCACAGGGAGGGCAAGGTTGCTTGCAAGCTGATTTTCCTCACTATGAAGCATTTAGGAGAATGAGAGATTTATACAAGAGACATTTAGAGAGGTTACCATGCCAATAGGACGGTGGTTTGCTACACATGGTTAGGGGAGATGTAGAGGGAAAGAAAGGAAGACAAGGTCACTCCAGACAAATTACAAGTTTCAAACTTAGAAAAGCAGTCTGTAGTTTGAAGAAATGGGTAAATAAAAAAAAAAAAATACATGGAAGAAGAAATAAAATGGGGTATTATCCAACAATGTTACAGCCTAATACAAGAGAAGAAGGGTGTAGCAAAGGCAAAAGACTACAACAGCTGAAAAAGATTCAGTAATTAAAACCTGTAGGATGCTTTATCCAGGTATGGTTTGAAATTTCTTAAGCTGCCAGATAGCAAATATCAGCAGCAAACAAGGTGATTCGTAGGGAAAATGGAGAGATCTGGATTATTGGTTATGCTGGAATCCCAACACAAAATGCATGAAAAATGAACATTTGTAATATAAGGAAATTTTACAAATGAAAGAAAACGACAACATGACATGTTAGTCTCCTAGACCCCACTTATTCAATCAAAGTAGTATTCTCTATTTGTGTCTCTATTCTCCCTTGCTGATATATGAAATTCAGAGTCTAACTGAAACCGATTAAATTGAAATTCAGCGTGACACTTGTATCACTGCATAAAAGCTGGTGGTATTCAACCAGACAATAACAAAACTAAGAATCAGGTTTCATTGCAGATGTTTCTTGCAACATTAAAACTCAGTTACATCCTTTGCTGTTGAGTATAAACACTGAAAAATAAATTTAAAAAATTCTACATAAATATTGATCAAAACATTTACTTTTACAAATTGTCATGAACCAGGCAGTCTCTCACAACATCAGTCATTTTTCAGAGTTCTGAAATGGTTTTAAAACACTCTGCCTAATGAGACAAGGACTGCTATTACAGCTAAATGTGTATCACTTTTCGCAGCTCTAGTACAGTCAGAAATCTGGGTACATCCACACACAATAGGCAAGTCCCTCACACCCCTGTACCTCAGCACAGTACTACTGCCTGTATCAATGACATTTTGTCAAGTCTAAATAGAGATCTTTGAGAATCTCATTTTAAAGGTGCCACATGAAGCACTATCTTTTTTTCTTTTCTTTTTTTTTCCCCCCAAATCAGATTTGTTGTGTTGATTTTTTTTTTCACTGTGAAAGATCTGGAGTCTGTTGCATTCCTCTAAGAATTGAAGTCAATACAATGTTTTCCTTAGAAATCTGAGGCAATGCAATTGCCTCAAACCTTAAAATATTTTCAAATAGGTACTACCTACGCATAACTGCACCTGCCTTCTCATGGCATCCCTCAGTGAGTCTCCATTTACAATATTCACTAAACAATCCATTCCAGTTAAAGAAAAATATTCTGCTTACTACTTTCATCTCTATCTACCGAGCAGGGTGGGCTGTTTGGTTTGTAAATAGAAGACCACAGCCCAAGCCCTTTCACATGCATAGTCAGAACACCCAGTGGGATGTCCCCCTGTCCCAGCCCCTTGTGGCTACTGGTACCAGGGAGAACCACAACCCCAAATCCCACCAGCTCCTGCCTGGAATTCACCCTAACATTAACTACCTACATTCTTTTAACAAATGAGCTCTATAGTAGCTATCAAATAGCATCCCTGCCTAGAGTTGTGTTAGGTCATCCCACCATAGAACATGTGCATACATATAGTTTAGGGGGGGAACTCCCTACTTCTATATGGATTCTCACAAGACTAACTTAGCTTTTGTTACTGAACACAAGAAAGCATGTGAAATGAAGATCTTTTTTTATTCCATCCCTGGCAACTTGAAAAAAAACAACCTGAAATATTTACTTCACTCATATAACCTGATAATAAACGTGTGAACAAAAGTTAAAGTTGGCTGCCAACTGCCAAGAAGGTATATAGAAAAAAATAAGAAGTATCTTACTTATTTTAAATACACAGTGCCATTCCTGAATCCTTTTTTTTTAAGGTGAATTCTCAAAATCAGTGTGGTGGTTTAGCCCTAACTGAACAACAACCAAACCACCCAGTTACTCCTCCCCAACTGGGGAGGAGAATCAGGAGAGAGTTCTAGAACTTTCTGGGTTGAGATAAGGACAATTTCACAGAACAGCACNTATCCACCAGAGATTAGTTGTGGGTATCCTGCAGTTTATTAAATGAAGCGTTAGCTTGACCCATGAAGAATAAATAAAGACTCTCAGGATGACTTTAAACACTTTAACCCGTCAATAATCAAACTAATAGATTTCAAATGTGAACATGGTTAGGATGACATGTTCTTTCAATTATCTTTATTTTTGTACAAATATGCCAGCGTTATGGAATTTAATGTCACATGAGGAATTTCCTGAAATGGGGCACTACTGCAATTAAAGTTATCAGATTCAAGCTTTTAGACCAAGTTTCCCACACAGAGCCCTGTATTCCCATTTGGAAGCAACTGTAGTTAGCAGCAGCCAAGAACAATATGGTGTTGAAGCCAGTCTCTGAGGTACCAAAAGCCCAAACACCTATAAAAATTGGTGTGTGATAGATAATTCACCCATACATCATCTTACACACCCATACCTATTACATAATGAAACCAAGTTAACGTTTGTGCTGTGCTTTGAAGATGTGAAGTGTGAATGCCTTTACTAATAAACAGTATTTTTCCTAGATCAGCATTGAAATTTTAATGAACCTCTGGATATTAAAATACATGCTACAAATCCTTTAGTGATCCTGGTTTTAACTTCAGGCTCCCAACATAAGGAAAGAAGGACTTCACTTTTCACACACTTTAAGGTGCCATATCAAAAGCAATTGTCTTAAGACAGTTTATTTCAGGTATTTCATGCGTACATCAAGTTGCATTTAATGGAATATATGTAAATGTAGTATATAGACTATCTCTAGAGCGCATTGCTAAAACAGTCTTGGGCACTGTTAAAATCTGGTGACTCAAGGAAAGCCATTAGCCAGCTGTGGGTCAGTTTCCCTTGCTGAGTAACACTTCAGCATTTTAGGCCAAAAATAAACTGAACACAACAGAGCTGGAATAAATACTTCCTTGGGATAAAGAAGGCGAATTGCAGGAGCAATGCAAATTCTAAGAAATAGTCTAAGGAAAAAATGCTGGGTTTATGCCTCTCTGAAGAAAATTAGGAAATAGCAAGAAACTTATTGAACAACACTTCTGCTCTTATTGGCTTTCCTTTCCTTCCACAAAATATTCAGTCTATAAAACTCCTCTGTCACAATGCACATCAGCTACATAAATTGATAGAATTAATAATGGAACAGCTTCAAACACTCAAGTTCCCTCTAGTTTTTGAGAATTTTACTCATCCAATATCTTGTACGATGTACTCACACATGTTTTGTACATTCAATAAAGACTAAAAAGAATTTTGCATGCAAGGCTATTCATTTTCATTGTCATCAAGAAAAGTTAATTACTGAATAAATTGCAAGTTCAGAAATATAATGCATTAGGACAGAACCTATCCTTTTTGCCTGAAGAACCTAACCTATTAAACTTCATTTCGCTAGCAGAGTAAAAAAATCTTAATTAGCATTTTGTTTTGGACATCCTTGCCAAGTCTGCATGGTCTGTTGCAAATATAAAAGGAGAGAGACTGAGCAGATGAGGGTTTACACATGAACATAGCATCATTTTTGAGTATTCCATACAATCTGACAATATAATGTCTTAGTTAAGAAACTAGCAATTAAGAGTAGTTTTTCTGCTTGTCTGTATTCCACTCAGCTCAAAATTCCTTCTCATTCATCAGCTAATAAGAAAGTTACAATAGTTAAAATCT